>SJYT01043960.1:4848-43015 GCA_006410635.1 Cephalophus harveyi | reverse complement strand
GTAGTTTGAGCATTCTTTGGCATTGCCTTTCTTTGGGATTGGAATGAAAATGGAGCTTTTCCAGTCCTGTGGCCACTGCTGAGTTTTCCAAATTTGCTGGCATATTGAGTGCAGCACTTTCACAGCATCATCTTTCAGGATTTGAAAGAACTCAACTGCAATTCCATCACCTCCACTAGCTTTGTTCGTAGTGATGCTTTCTAAGGCCCACTTGACTTCACATTCCAGGATGTCTGGCTCTAGGTGAGTGATTACACCATTGTGATTATCTTGGTCATGAAGATACTTTCTGTACAGTTCTTCTGTGTATTCTTGCCACCTCTTCTTAATATCTTCTGCTTCTGTTAGGTCCATACCATTTCTGTCCTTTATCGAGGCCATCTTTGAATGAAATGTTCCCTTTGTATCTCTAATTTTCTTGAAGAGATCTCTAGTCTTTCCCAATCTGTTGTTTTCCTCTGTTTCTTTGCATTGATCACTGAGGAAGTCTTTCTTATCTCTTCTTGCTATTCTTTGGAACTCTGCATTCAGATGCTTATATCTTTCCTTTTCTCCTTTGGTTTTCACTTCTCTTCTTTTCACAACTATTTGCAAGGCCTCCCCAGATAGCCATTTTGCTTTTTTGCATTTCTTTTCCATGGGGATGGTCTGGATCCCTGTCTCCTGTACAATGTCATGAACCTCATTCCGTAGTTCATCTGGCACTCTATCAGATCTAGTCCCTTAAATCTATTTCTCACTTCCACTGTATAATCATAAGGGATTTGATTTTGGTCATATCTGAATAGTCTAGTGGTTTTCCCTACTTTCTTCAATTTCAGTCTGAATTTGGCAATAAGGAGTTCATGATCTGAGCTACAGTCAGCTCCCGGTCTTGTTTTTGTTGACTGTATAGAGCTTCTCCATCTTTGGCTGGATAGAATTTAATCAATCTGATTTTGGTGTTGACCATCTGGAGATGTCCACGTGTAGAGTCTTCTCTTGTGTTGTTGGAAGAGAGTGTTTGCTATGGCCAGTGCATTTTCTTGGCAAAACTCTATTAGTCTTTGCCCTGCTTCATTCCACATTCCAAGGCCAAATTTGCTTGTTACTCCAGGTGCTTCTTGACTTCCTACTTTTGCATTCCAGACCCCTATAATGAAGAGGACAACTTTTTTGGGTGTTAGTTTTGAAAGATATTGTAGGTCTTCATAGAACCGTTCAACTTCAGCTTCTTAAGCTTTACTGGTTGGGGCATAGACTTGGATTACTGTGATACTGAATGGTTTGCCTTGGAAACGAACAGAGATCATTCTGTAATTTTTGAGATTGCATCCAAGTACTGCATTTCAGACTCTTTTGTGGACCATGATGGCTACTCCATTTCTTCTGAGGGATTTCTGCCCAAAGTAGTAGATATAATGGTCGTCTGTGTTAAATTCATCCTTTCCAGTCCATTTTAGTTTGCTGATTCCTAGAATGTCAATGTTCACTCTTGCCATCTCCTGTTTGACCACTTCCAATTTGCCTTGATTCATGGACCTGACATTCCAGGTTCCTATGCAATATTGCTCTTTACAGCATCGGACCTTGCTTCCTTCACCAGTCACATCCACAACTGGGTACTCTTTTTGCTTTGGCTCCATCCCTTCATTCTTTCTGGAGTTATTTCTGCACTGATCTCCAATAGCATATTGGGCACCTACTGACCTGTTGAGTTCCTCTTTCAGTATCTTATCATTTTGCCTTTTCATACTATTCATGGGGTTCTCAAGGCAAGAATATTGAAGTGGTTTGCCATTCCTTTCTCCAGTGGACCACATTCTGTTAGACCTCTCCACCATGACCTGCCCATCTTGGATAGCCCCAAAGGTTATGGCTTAGTTTCATTGAGTTAGACAAGCCTGTGGTCCTAATGTGATTAGATTGACTAGTTTTCTGTGAGTATGGTTTCAGTGTGTCTGCCCTCTGATGCCCTCTAGCAACACCTACCATCTTACCTGGGTTTCTCTTACCTTGGGTGTGGGGTATCTCTTCACAGCTGCTCCAGCCAAGCCCAGCTGCTGCTCCTTACCTTGGACAAGGGATATCTCCTTACCACTGCCCCTCCCGACTTTGAACATGGAATAGCTCCTCTAGGCCCTCTGGCGCATAGCCACCACTCTTTGGACATGGGGTTGCTCCTCCTGCCCACTGCCCCTGGCCTCGGGCATGGGGCAGCTCCTCCCAGCCACTGCCCCTGGCCTCAGGCAGGGGTAGCTCCTCTTGGCCACTGCTCATGACCTCAGATGCCAGTGGTTGGTTCTAAATTGGAAAAGAGGACTTCAATGCTGTATATTATCAACCTGTTTAGGTAACTTATATGCAGAGTACATTATGTGAAATGCCAGGCAGCATGAATCACAAGTTGAAATCAAGATTACTGGGATAAATATCAACAACCTCAGATATGCGGATGATACCACTCTAATAGCAGAAAGCGAAAGTGAGGAGGAAGTAACGAGCCTCTTAATGAGGGTGAAAGAGGAGAGTAAAAGGCTGAGTTAAACTTCAATATTCAGAAAACTTAAATCATGGTCTTGAGTCCCATCAGTTCAGTTCAGTCACTCAGTCATGTCCGACTCTTTGTGACCCCATGAATTGCAGCACGCCAGGCCTCCCTGTCCATCACTAACTCCCGGAGTTCACCCAAACTCATGTCCATCATGTTGGTGATGCCATCCAGCCATCTCATCCTCTGTTGTCCCCTTCTCCTCCTGCCCCAATTGTTCCCAGCATCAGGGTCTCTTCCAATGAGTCAACTCTTCTCATGGGGTGCCTAAAGTACTGGAGTTTCAGCTTTAGCATCATTCCTTCCAAAGAAATCCCAGGGCTGATCTCTTTTAGAATGGACTGGTTGGATCTCCTTGCAGTCCAAGGGACTCTCAAGAGTCTTCTCCAACACCACAGTTCCAAAGCATCAGTTCTTTGGCGTTCTGCCTTCTTCACAGTCCAACTCTCACATCCATACATGACCACTGGAAAAACCATAGCCTTGACTAGATGGACCTTAGTCGGCAAAGTAATATCTCTGCTTTTCAATATGCTATCTAGATTGGTCATCACTTTCCTTCCAAGGAGTAAGCATCTTTTAATTTCATGGCTGAAATCACTATCTACAATGATTTTGGAGCCCAAAGAAATAAAATTTGCTACTGTTTCCCCATCTATTTCCCATGAAGTGATGGGACCAGAGGCCATGATCTTTGTTTTATGAATGTTGAGCTTTAAGCCTACTTTTTCACCCTCCACTTTCACTTTCATCAGGAGGCTTTTTAGCTCCTCTTCACTTTCTGCCATAAGAGGGGTGTCATCTGCATATCTGAGGTTATCTTTATTTTTCCCGGCAATCTTGATTCCAGCTTGTGCTTCTTCCAGCCCAGCATTTCTCATGATTTACTCTGCATAGAAATTAAATAAGCAGGGTGGCAATATCTAGCCTTGACGTACTCCTTTTCCTATTTGGAACCAGTCTGTTGTTCCATGTCCAGTTCTAACTGTTGCTTCCTGACCTGCATACAGATTTCTCAAGAGGCAGGTTAGGTGGTCTGGTATTCCCATCATCTTTCNCAGTCCAGCGTTTCTCATGATGTACTCTGCATAGAAGTTAAATAAGCAGGGTGACAATATACAGCCTTTGCGTACTCCTTTCCTGATTTGGGACCAGTCTGTTGATCCATGTCCAGTTCTAATTATTTCTTATTGACCTGCATCCAGATTTCTCAGGAGGCAGGTAAGGTGGTATGGTATTCCCATTTCTTGAAGAATTTCCCACAGTTTGTTGAGATCCACACAGTCAAGGGCTTTGGCTTAGTCAAAAAAGAAGAAGTAGATGTTTTTCTGGAGCTCTCGTGCTTTTTTGATGATCCTGTGGATGTTGGGAATTTGATCTCTGATTCCTCTGTCTTTTCTGAATTCAGCTTGAACATCTGAAAGTTCATGGTTCACAAACTGTTGAAGCATGGCTTGGAGGATTTTGAGCATTACTTTGCTAGCACGTGGGATAAGTGCAATTGTGTGGTAGTTTGAACATTTTTTGGCATTGCCTTTCTTTGGGATTGGAATGAACACTGACCTTTTCTAGTCCTGTGGCCACTGCTGAGTTTTCCAAACTTGCTGGCATATTGAGTGCAGCACTTTCACAGCATTGAGCATTCTTTGGCATTGTCTTTCTTTGGGATTGGAATGAAAACTGACCTTTTCCAGTCCTGTGGCCACTGCTGAGTTTTCCAAATTTGCTGGCATATTGAGTGCAGCACTTTCACAGCATCATCTTTCAGGAGTCCCATCACTTCATGGCAAATAGATAGAGATAAAATAGAAGTAGTGACAGATTTTCTTTCTCTCCAAAGTCACTGAGGATGGTGACTACACCCATGAATCTCAAAAACTCTTGCCCCTTGGAAGGAAAGCTATGACAAACCTAGACATCATATTACAAAGCAGAGACATCACATTGCTAACAAAGGCCCTTATAGTCAAAGCTATGTTTTTTTCAGTAGTCATATATAGATGTGAAAGTTGGATCATAAAGAAAGCTGAGTGCCGAAGAAGTTATGCTCTCAAATTTCGGTCCTGGAGAAGATTCTTGAGATTCCTTTGGACTTCAAGGAGATTAAATCAGTCAATCCTAAAGGAATTCAGCCTTGAATATTCATTGGAAGGACTGATGCTGAAGCTGAAGTTCCAATACCTTGGCCAGCTGATGTGACCAGCTGACACTGGAAAAGACCCTGATGCTAGGAAACTTTGAGGGAAGAAGGAGAAGGGGGTGACAGAGGATGAAATGGTTAGATGGCATCACCAATTCAATGGATATGAATTTGAGCAAACTCTGGGAGATAGTGAAGGACGGGTAAGCCTGCAGTGCTGCAGTTAATGGGATCCCAAAGAGATGGACATGATTTAATGACTGAACAACAATGAGCCATGTGTAAGAATGATCCTATTTATAAAATACACACACACACACATAAACACACATGCACTTATTATATGTAGGTATTTAATGTCAATCTAGATATCTTAGGTGACAAGTTGCATTGGGAATTTGTAGTGATGAAAGATAAGCTTTACATTTTCTGTGTATTTTGAACTTTTGAAACAATGAAGCATTCAGTTTATTTCTGCAAATTATAAAAGGAATAAATTATTCACTGTAGACAAAATTTCATGAACTTTTTATCTACTGCTTTTATCAGTCCTGTGAAGGACTGAATATCAGTTACTTCTGATTTACATATGTAGTCAGGCAAAGCAAAAATTGTCATTCATTTCTCATGTGAGGGATCTGAGGCTATAGGGTTAAAGGTGTTTGCTCAAGGTCATGAGGCCACTAGCACCATCTAAGGCTACCAGCTCTGTGTGCACTGTGTCTGCAATTCTTCAGCCAAATATACTATCTTTGAGGTAGAGATATCATCAATAACATCAAATTCTATAGCTCACAATTGAGTATGAGGTTTCAAGATGGAGAAAGGAGGGCTGGTCAATGCTGCCAAGTCAGAATCATCCAAAATTAATCCTAGACTCTTCCCATTTTTATTTCAGAAACTCTACTACAATCTTCTTGACTCTAGCAGATTCTATTTCATATCCCTACCCAAAGTGTTAAAAGAAGGCTCTCACTCATTCCTCAGGTTAAAAGGTTCTTACACAGAGGATGAATTATTATTTTTCAGTTTCTCCTTCCTTCCATTCTGCCAAGATTTACTAAATTTCTATTCTGGGCACTGTTTTAGTTAATAGGCCAAAAGAACATACAGAAGTTTAAACTCCTTTAAGAAGTTTAATGTGCATTGGAAAACAGTTTATGCTTTGTTAAATTGTGAATGTATTTGTTCATATACCTATCAATGCAACTATGTGAATATATAAGGAACAGGGCCACCTTAAAAAAGAAAGAACATCTGTACCCTAAAGGAGCTTAGGATTAAACAAAAGAAATTGAGACTTTGTAACAGTAAATATTTTGATGAAAGTGAAAGAGGAGAGTGAAAAAGTTGGCTTAAAGCTCAACATTCAGAAAACGAAGATCATGGTATCTGGTCCCATCAGTTCATGGGAATAGATGGGGAAACAGTGGAAACAGTGTCAGACTTTATTTTCTTGGGCTCCAAAATCACTGCTGATGGTGACTGCAGCCATGAAATTAGAAGATGCTTACTCCTTGGAAGAAAAGTTATGACCAACCTAGACAGTATTTTCAAAAGGAGAGACATTACTTTGCCGACTAAGGTCCATCTAGTCAAGGCTATGGTTTTTCCTGTGGTCATGTATGGATGTGAGAGTTGGACTGTGAAGAAGGCAGAACGCCAAAGAATTGATGCTTTTGAACTGTGGTGTTGGAGAAGACTCTTGAGAGTCCCTTGGACTGACAGGAGATCCAACCAGTCCATTCTGAAGGAGATCAGCCCTGGGATTTCTTTGGAAGGAATGATGCTAAAGCTGAAACTCCAGTACTTTGACCACATCATGCGAAGACTTGACTCACTGGAAAAGACTCTGATGCTGGGAGGGATTGGGGGCAGGAGGAGAAGGGGACGACCAAGGATGAGATGGCTGGATGGCATCACACGCCAAAGAATTGATGCTTTTGAACTGTGGTGTTGAAGAAGACTCTTGAGAGTCCCTTGGACTGACAGGAGATCCAACCAGTCCATTCTGAAGGAGATCAGCCCTGGGATTTCTTTGGAAGGAATGATGCTAAAGCTGAAACTCCAGTACTTTGACCACATCATGCGAAGACTTGACTCACTGGAAAAGACTCTGATGCTGGGAGGGATTGGGGGCAGGAGGAGAAGGGGACGACCAAGGATGAGATGGCTGGATGGCATCACGGACTTGATGGACGTGAGTCTGATTGAACTCCGGGAGTTGGTGATGGACAGGGAGGTCTGGCGTGCTGCGATTCATGGGGTCGCAAAGAGTCGGACAGGACTGAGCAACTGAACTGAACTGCACTGAACAGTAAATATTTTATTATTTAGTGAACCGGCAATTGAGGAGCACTTATACTCTGTGAGGAAAACTTTGCTAACTAGTTGCTGAGAAGCAGGCTGTTCCGGCTCTGTCCTCACCCTCCAGGTGACAGAGTCCAGTAGAGGCAGGAATGGTAGCCACAATAGCAGCAGTGAAATCTTTACTTAGGGCTCAGATGCATGCTCCAGCTACCCTGGGTCAGAAGACCTATGAGGAAGGTTATGTGCTACCAAGAGAGGGAGGAATTAAAGAATACTACAGCACACGCTCACCCCAAGCCAGCTCCCAGGGAACTTGATCATACTCTCCTCTTACTCTTCTTAGGATTTGTCCTAACACCTCCCTTCATGCTCTGAAGATAGATCCCCTGCTGCCTGGTGTTCTCAGGATCCAAATTATCTATGTTTTGTTCAAAAGCCTGCCCTCCCTCCAGATAGTGCAGGATCAGCATTCCTGGGCATTATCATATTAATAACTGTTGTTATCTATAGTTTGAAATCTTTCTTCAGCTATTCTATCTAGTGTAAGCTGAATAAGCAAAATTACCTACTGGTCCAGCAGACACGAGAACATATTCATTTTTCCCAGCCCAAAGAATAAGATTCAGTATCAAATTCTTTCCATGGTAGAATTCTCTTCCAGCTGCTTCTTCTCATCACATCCTTTCCAGTTCATTACACAGCTCTTCGTGTGGATCCCCACGTTTATCTGCCTGATCTATTATTGTATTGGAATGTGATTCTTTACAGAAACTAAACACCCAGCATGAGGGAGGCTGCTATGGGTACTCATGAAACACTTTCCCCCTTTTTCATGAACCCAGCTTCATAATGTTTAATAAGATTGCTATCTAGCTCTTCAACAGAGTTTTGTCAATGTGAAAAAAATGGTCTCTGCTAACAGCATGAAGTGTCTCAGATAACCAACATGAAGAATGCCATGCATCAAAGGCATGAAATGACAAAATAATCAGTTTTTCCACTCAGATGCCTTCTAATATTGCTCACACTTTTATAACAGCAGCACAACCATAATAAATAATGTAGAGGCTTGGCATGTCCCAAGCTCTCTGTCACCAGCCAGGACTGAATTGTAGAGTGAAAATATTTCATTTGGGGTACTCTGTACACAGCTGTATATTTGTCAATGTTTTTATAACTCTTAAGATTTCATGAATATAATCAGTCCTGTATCCTTTCACAGGCTGAGGACATCACGGTATAGGTAAAAAGGCAGGTCTGACAATGCTCTTATTCCTTTTATTGCAGTGACAACATTTATGTCACTATAGTTAAAGATCTGCATGCAGTTTTATTGGGTACTACTACTATAGTTTATCAGTTGGCTATAAAAAAAGTTCTTTTGGAATAAAAACTTGTCATGCTAGGATACATTTTTAAAACTAAAATTCTAAAACAATTTTATGTTGCCATTTGAAAAATGACAGCATTTTGTGATTCCTACTACTTAGTTCACTAGACTGCACTCTTACAAGAGGTCCTAAACTGTCTCCCACCCTATCCGCCCTCAAATAAAGAAGGAAATAGTAAAAACAACACTTCCAGAACCCTCTTCACATGGAGATAGTCCAAGACACTCAGAAAACCACTGAAACTTAGGACTAGGAGAGAAAAAAAAATTATTCTTCATATTCATTTCCTTGCTTTGTGTTGGAGAAAACTATTATTTAGTCGTGAGGTGAAAATCTAGTTTTAATTTCATTAAAAGGGAATTAAAAAACTTTACTTATTCTTCAGTCATTAGTACCCTCTGTTCATACTTAGTCTCAATAAATATTTTTCTCCTATTTAATTTTTGCCCATGCCATTGTCCTCTGGCCTTCACTTCATTAGCCAACCTATCAGGAGGCTCTCAGAAGTGACTCTGAAACACCCAATGTTCATTCATCAGGTGGTACCACCAAATTTCCACATGGATGGGTAGATGGCTGGATGGCTGGTTGGAAGGATGGATGGATGGATAGATATGTAAATGGATGGGTAGACGGGTAGATGGGTGGGTGGATCAATGAGTAACAGGGTAGGTGATTAAGTGAATAAGTTGATGATGGATGGATGGATGAGTGCAGTGCTCAGAAGCTGGGGCTTTGAAGTAAATCAGGCAACTTTGACTTTAGGCAAGCCAAATTTCACTTCTCTGTGTTGTTCCTTCTAGGAGACAAAGCTTATAATTCCTGCAGTACAGATTAGCTATGTGCAATTTCAAAAGATAATGCATGCATGGGATGTGCTAACAATGGGCTGAGCCATCACTGGCTTCAGGGTATGAAGACTGCTGCTGTATGATTTACCATGGTTACCATGATAAGTGTGTTACATTCTACCCTCCTCTGGGTACCAATCTTTCCTAGCCTTCAACATTTCCCTGCAAAGCATCTTGATCTTTTCATCAACTGAAATTATTATTATTTCTGGTAGTTTCATCTTATGTTTTAAACTTCTCCCTACATTCTCCTTAAATACTCAAGTTCTACATATATCTCTTCCCTCAAGCAGACCAAGACTCACTAAGTGAAGGCTTAGCTCTCCAGCAGGCTTTCCTGGTAGATCCCTGAGTCATAGCTTTCTGACATACCTATGACTCAGCACCACAAGAGAATTTATCTTAAATGTTCACTTGTTGAGTGTCAAGCCTAACCTACATTCTAAGCCTCAAGTGTGTTTAGACTTCTTATGACCAGTCTAGAAAGCAAGCTTGTAGAAAAGCTACATTTATCCTTTGGAGTCATAAGGTACAGGCAAGGCATGATTCTGCTAGATTGGTTTTCCTGATCATGGCTGTTGTACTCAGCTTGGAACATTGGTATTAGTTGAAGAATTCCCTTGTCTTCTAGATCACCTAAGATATGATTTAGGGTCTTTATGAATTTCATTCTTTATCTGGGGCATGTATGTGAATAGATTCCAAATACATCAGAAGGGCACTTTTAGGATATATCATAACAAGAAAGTGGGGCTTTTCTAAATTTAATCAAAGTGTTTTTCTAATCATAATGATATGAAATTAGAATCAATTACAAGAAGAAAACTAGAAAATTAAGAAATGTGTGGAGATTATACAACACATTACTAGACAATCAATGGGTCAGGGAATACATTTTTAAAAAATAGAAAAAAAAAAACAAGATAAATGAAAATAGAAATACAACATACCAAGTTTATGGAATGTAGCAAAAGTAGTTCTAAGAATGAAGCTTATAGCAATAAATGTTCAAAATTCTCACTCCAGGGGCAGAGCCAAGAAGGCAGCAAGGGAAGACACAGAGTCCATGTCTACCCGTGCCTAGAATACCTGTGGTTGTTACTTGGAGGCCTCTGGCAAGCGGGCAGACAAGAGGAGTCCCAGGGACCACCAGGTACTGGGAAGGAGAGAGTGGGGGAAGGGCTAGGCTGGTGGACCAGAAACAAAGGGGCTGTTGCAGGAGAGGTAGTGGTTTGGGGGCTGGGAATGGTTTGGGTGCCTTTGGGCACCTGGAAAGCATACCTGCTTGGCTGAGAATGGGAGGGACCCCTGAGGGGATTGGAAGATTCACTGGGAAAGCCCATGGGGTTCCCCTTTCACTTGGGCCCAGGAGATTCAAAGGCCCCAAGGCTGGGGCCTCTGCCCTCTGCGTCCCCCTGTGCCCTCCAGGGCCCTCTCTACCCTCTAGCTGAATCTCCTGCCCTCTGCCCTCCAGGGAGCCCTCCACTCTTCAGGGACCCCCCTCCCATGGACCTTCTAAGTATAAGACTGAGGGAGGAGCCTCCTGAGGGGTTCCAGAAATAGGGAACATCTTAGTGTTCTCCCACCCACTCAGCCCTGGGGAGCCTCCTAAGACCCCCAGGTTGAGCCCTCCAACCTTCAGAACCACCTCCATGCTCCTGGCCTGTCCACCTTCTAGAAATCCCCTCCTCACGCCTCTGTTCTCCACCTTCCAGAATCCTTCTCCCTCTGGAGTCCCCATCCTCTAGAGAACATTATCCTTCTAGAGATCCCCATCTGCTCTCTAGAGACCCCCATCTGCCCTGTAGAGACCCCCATATGCCCTCTGGACTGGGAAGTCTGTCCCCAGGGTTTCCCCTCTGCCTTTTGTGGCCTGCCTCTGCTCTCCAAGGCCCTCTCCTCACTTCTGGGCCTTCTCATCTCTCCAGGGTCCCCTCGGCTGTCCAGTTTTCTCCTCCCTCCAGGATTCCCATCCTCAACCTGACCCCTCACTCCTCCAAGGGCCTTGTCTGATCTCTGGACTGGGTTCACCATCATCCAGCACACCTCCTACCTTCTGATTCCCTTTGCCTTTTGGAGGCCGCCTTCATCCTCCATGGCCACCCTTCCTCAGGGCACCCTGTATCCACCAGGCCAAGCCCTCTGCCCTCCAGGGCCTCCTCTGTCCTCCAGAGACACCACTGAGGGCACCCTCTGCCCACATAGGTCCTGTGGGTGCAGGAAGGAGGGGAAATGGAGCAATGCCAGCTGGAAAGGTCCCTCCAGGTATGGAGGAGAAGGGAATCCATCTGGTATTCCCCAACCCATGGCCTCAGGAAGCTTCCTGGGGACCTGGGCCTTATCCTCTATACCTCAAAGCTGGAAGCACTACAGAGGTCTCTTTGGCTGTATGGGCCCAGGGACATTTCTGAAGGCTTGGATCCTCAATCAGAACCCCACCTTTGTCTAAATCCTACCTCTACCTAAGCACCTCTAATATTTAAGCTCTTCTACACCTAAGCTCTGCCCTCACAGCAAAGGCTTTTTCTACCTTTCTGTTTGTTAGTTAATTCGGTTGTTTGTTTCACTATTTGCCAGTGGAGTTCGGTTTTACCCTTCAGTGGTTGTTTCATACTTATTCATGTTTTTTCTACTATTTCTGTTAGTTTTGTAAACATACACAATTATTTTTAATCTTTGCTATTATTCTGCACCGAATTATTTTTACTTATTTTTTATATAAGTATTTTTTTTCCCCCTTCCCTCTCTTTGCTATTGGAGTTGAGTTTTACCCTTCAGGAGGTGCTATCTTTTATTCTTTGCTACTGTTCTCCTTTTATTTCTTTCTTTTTCCCTGCATCCTATGGCTTGTGGAATACCAGTTCATGGGCCAGAGATCAGACCTGAGCCAATGAGGCAGGAATACTGAGTCTGAACTGCTGGAGTAATAGAGAACCCCAGGCGCCAAGGAATATTAATTAGTTTAGGTATTTCAGAGGTTCACATCTCAACACCAAAACCTGACTCTACCCAACTGCCTGTAAACTCCACTGCTGGAAACTTTAGGCCAAACAACTAGCAAGACAGGAACACAGTCCCACCCATTAAAAAAAAAAAAAAATACAGATGAAGGAGAAAGGCAAAAAAGCTGCAAGGCCTAATAAATGAAAAGGAAATAAGGAACTTATCTGAAAAAGAATTTAGAGTAATGATAGTAAAGAAGCTCCAAAATATTGAAAGTAGAATGGAGAAAATGCAAGAAACATTCAACACATTTAACAAAGACCTAGGAGAAATAAAGTTTAGGAAACCCAGAGATACCTATACAGGATAAACCCAAAAAGAAATACACCAAGACACATATTAATCAAAGTAACAAAAATTAAACACAAAGAAAAAAATATTAAAGGTCACAAAGGAAAAGCAAAAAATAGCATACAAAGAAATCCCCATAAGGCTAACAGCTGATTTTTCAACAGAATCTCTGCAAGCCAGAAGGGAATGGCAGGATATACTTAAAGTGATGAAAGAGAAAAACCTACAACCAAGATTGCTTAACCATCAAGGATTTCATTCAGATTTGACAGTGAAACCAAAAACTTTATAGACAAAAAAAAAAAAAAAAACTAAGAGAACTCAGCACCACCAAAACAGCCTTACAAAAAATGCCAAAGAAACTTCTCTAGTAGGAACTTAAAAGAAGAAGAAGACTCACAAAAACAAATCATAAACAATTAAGAAAACGGCAATAAGAACATATGTATTAATAACTACCTTAAATCTAAATGGATTAAAATGATCATACTACCCAATGGACATTTAAATGGATTAAATGTCCCAACCAAAAGACACAGACTATCTGAATGGATACAGAAACAAGACCCATGTATATACTGCCTACAAGAAACCCATTTCAGACCTAAGGACATAAACAGATTGAAAGTCAGGGGATAGAAAAAGATATTCTTAACTAAACAATTAAGAATATGTTTATTCTTAATTCAAAATGGCAATACAAACATGCATATCAATAACTACCTTAAATGTAAATGGATTAAAATGGCTATACTACCCAAAGTAATCTATAGATTCAATGCAATTCCTGTCAAACTACCAATGGTATTTTTCACAAAACTATTAAAAAAAAAAAATCACCCTTCCTCTGGAAATACAAAAGACCCCAAATAGCCAATGAAATCTTGAGAAAGAAGAATGGAGCTGAAAGAATCAACCTTCCTAACTTCAGACTATATTACAAAGCTACAGTCTTTAAGACAGTATGGTGTTTGCACAAAAACAGAAATATAGACCAATGGAACAAGATAGAAAGCCCAGAGATAAACCCATGCACCTATGGGCACCTTATCTTTGACAAAGGAGGCAAGAATATACAATGGAAAAAAGGCAGCCTCTTCCATAAATAGTGTTGGGAAAACTGGACAGCTTCACATAAAAGAATGAAACTAGAAAACTTTCTAATACTATGTGTGTATGTGTTAAGTCACTTCAGTTATGTTCAGCTCTTCAAGATTATATGGACTGTAGCTCACCAGGCTCCACTGTTCTTGGGATTCTCCAGGCAAGAATACTGCAGGGCATGGCCATGTCCTTTTTTAGGGGATCTTCCTGACCCAAGGATCAAACTTGCATCTTTTACATCCCCTGCATTGTCAGGCTGGTTCTTTACCACTAGCACCATGTGGGAAGCTCTTCTAACACTATACACAAAAATAAACTCAAAATGGATTAAAGATTTAAATATAAGGAGAGAAACCATAAAACTCTTAGAAGAAAACATAGGCAGTACACTCTTTGACATATATCACAATAAGTCCCTCTTTGACTCACCTCCTAGAGTAATGGAAATGAAATCAGAAGTAAACAGATGGGACTTAATTCAACTTAAAAGCTTTTGCACAGCTAAGGAAAACAATAAACAAGATTAAAAGACAACCTTCAAAATGGGAGAAAGTAATTGCAAATTGAAAATTGACAAAGGGTTAATCTCTAAAATATACAAGCAGCTCATGAAGCTCAATACCAGAAAAACAACCCAATCAAAAAATGGACAGAAATATACATTTCTCCAAAGAAAGCATGGTGGTGGTAGTGATAGTTTAGTTGCTAAATCATGTCCGACTCTTGTGACCCCATGGTCTGTACTCTCTAGGCTCCTCTGACCATGGGATTTTCCAGGCAAGAATACTGGTGTGAGCTGCCATTTCTCAAAGACAGACAGATAGCCAACAAATACATGAATAGATCCTCAACATCACTCATTATTAAACAAATGCAAATCAAAGCAATGAGATAACATCTCACACCAGTCAGAATGGCCATCATTTACAAATCTACAAACAATAAATGTTGGAGACGATGTGGAGAAAAGGAAACTCTCTTGCACTGTTGGTGGGAATGTAAGTTGATATAGCCACTATGGAGAACAGTATGTAGGTTCCTTAAAAAACTAGGAATAGAACTACAATATAACCCTACAATCCCACTACAGGGTATATATCCTGAGAAAATCATAATTGAAAGAGACACATGTACTCCAGTATTAACTGTAGCATGTTTTACAATAGCTAGGAAATGGAAGCAACCTAGATATCCATCAACAGATGAATGGATTCAGAAACTGTGGTACACATATATACGACGGAATATTAAAAAAACTATAGAAGATAATGCATTTGAGTCGGTCCTAATGATGTGGATGAACCTAGAGACTATTATACAGAGTGAAGCAAGTCAGAAAGAGAAAGAAAATATTGTGTATTAATGCATGCATAAGGAATCTAAAAAGAGCATACTGATGAACCTATTTGCAAGGCAGCAATGGAGATACAGATATAGAGAACAGACATGCAGACACAGCAGTGGAGGACGGAAAGAGTGGGTGAATTGAGAGAATAGCATGGAAACATATACATTACCATATGTAAAATAGATAGCAAGTGGGATTTTGCAGTGTGAGACTAGGAGCTCGATCCAATGTTCTGTGACAACCTAGAGGGTAGGATGGAGCGGGGAGAGGTAGGAGTTTTGGGCTGGGGACATGTATGTACCTGGGGCTGATTCATGTTGATGTATGGCAGAAACCAACACAGTTTTGTAAAGTCATTATTCTCCAGTTTAAAAAAAGAAAGAAAGAAAAGAAATGTTATTTTAACAAAGAAGGAAAATATCAAATAAATAACTTAACCTTACATTTCAGAGAACAAGAAAAATGAAAAAAAAAATAGCTTAAAATTGGTAGAAGAAAGGAAACAAGAAATAAATTAGAGATTAAAAGAGATAGAAAAGTTCAATGAAAGTAAGACCTGTTTACTATATACGTTATAACGTATATTATTATTCAGTCATTAAAAACAGGAAAAATTGACATTTGCAGCAAATGGATGGACATTGAGGGAATTATGTTAAGTGAAATAATTTAGACAAAGAGAGATAAATACTGAAAGTCTTCTCTGGTGGCTTAGAGGGTAAAGCATCTGCCTGCAATGCAGGAGACCCGGGTTCGATCCCTGGGTCAGGAAGATCCCCTGGAGAAGGAAATGGCAACCCACTCCAGTATTCATGCATGGAAAAATCCCGTGGACAGAGGAGGGCCTGTCTCTTATACACATCTAGATGTGTATAAGAGACAGAACCTGACTCTACCCAACTGCCTGTAAACTCCACTGCTGGAAACTTTAGGCCAAACAACTAGCAAGACAGGAACACAGTCCCACCCATTAAAAAAAAAAAATACAGATGAAGGAGAAAGGCAAAAAAGTAAATCCCATGGACAGAGGAGCCTGGTGGGCTACAGTCCATGGGGCCGCAAAGAGTCGGACACGACTGAGCAACTTCAATCTATCAATCATTCACTTATATGTGCAATCTTAAAAATAAAAAAAGGAAAATATACAAGCAAAAAATCTAGCTCATAGACACAGAGAACAGATTGATGGTTGCCAGAGTGGTGAGGGTACTGAGGGAAGGGTTTAAATGGGTGAAGGGGGTCTAAAGGTATGAATTTCCAGTTATAAAATAAATGAGTCCTGGCTATGTAATGGTGATTATAATTAATCATAACATATATTTGAAAGTTGCTAAGAGAGTCAATCTTAAAAGTTCTCACAACAAGAAAAAAGTTTTCCATCTCTATATGGTGATTGATGTTAATCAGACTATTGCAGTGATCATTTCACAATATATGGAAATATGAAATCAGCATGTAATACTCATGAAATGAATATAATGCTATATTAAAATTACACTCAAATTTAAAATATGCTGTTGTTGTTGTTCAGTTGTTAAGTCATGTCTGACTCTTTGCAACCTCATGGACTGTAGCACCCCTGGCTTCCCTGTCCTTCAATGTCACCCGGAGTTTGCTCAAACTCATGTTCATTGAGTTGATGATACCATCTTACCATCTTATCCTCTGGCGCCCCCTTCTTCACCTGCCCTCAATCTTTCCAAGCATCAGGGTCTTTTCCAATGAGTCAGCTCTTCACATCAGGTGGACAAAGTATTAGAGTTTCAGTATCAGTCCTTCCAATGAATATTCAGGGTTGATTTCCAGGATTGAATGTTTTGATTTCTTTGCTGGCCAAGGGCCTCTCAAGAGTCTTCCTCAGCACCATAGCTGAAAAGCATCAATTCTTTGACACTCAGTCTTCTTTATGGTCCAACTCTCACATCTGCTACTGGGAAAACCATAACTTTGACTGTATGGACATTTGTCAGTAAATTGATGTTTCTGCTTTTTACTATGTTGTCTAGGGTTGTCATAGCTTTTCTTCCAAGAAGCAAGCATCTTTTAATTTCATGGGTGCAGTCACCGTTCACAGTGGTCTTGGAGCCTGAGAAAATAAAGTCTGACACTGTTTCCATTTTTACCCCAATCTATTTGCCATGAAGTGATGAGACAGGATGTCATGATCTTCATTTTTTGACTGTTGAGTTTTAAGCTGGCTTTTTCAGTCTCCTCTTTCACCTTCATCAAGAGGCTTTTAGTTCCTCTTCACTTTCTGCCATTAGGATGATATCATCTGCATATCTCGGGTTACTGATATTTCTCCCAATAATCTTGATTCCAGCTTGTTATTCATCCAACCAAGCATTTCACATGATGTAAAAATTTATATGGGCCTTTAAATAATTCAGTATAGGAGGAAAGATAATGGCTAAGTTAGTTTTAAAAGCCATCTTTTATAACTCTGGGCTTCCTACATGGCACAGTTGATAAAGAATCTGCCTGCCAGTGTAGGAGTCACAAGAGATACAGGTTTGACTTCTGGGTCAGGAATATTTTCTGGAGTAGGAAATGGTAACCCACTCCAATATTCTTGCCTGGAGAATTTCATGCACAGTGGAGCCTGGTGGACCACAATCCATGGGGTTGCAGCGTCAGACACAACTGAGCACTTACATAATTCCAGGCACACAATATATACTCAAACATTTTGATTAATGCACCAGGAGATAAATGGCAAATGTTTTTTTCTGGCTCAGTTCAATGAATTGAATTTGGGATCTAACATAATACATTATATTATGCCACAAGCCCAGTCAAACCCAAGGAACCCTGAATCCAGCTTCTTTGCATTTCTGCATTCACCTATTTCTGCTTCTACCCATGAAGTCAGGACTCTGAATCCCATTTCCTAGCAAAGTAGATGAAAAGGCAGGAGCTCCTCCAATGACCATCTTGAATGTGGGCTGAAATCAGGGGAGATCAGCTGGAATAATTAGATGAGTCCATGGCTCCTTTGTACCTTTGTCTTGAAAGGTCAAGCTTAAGTCCTTCCAGTCTCTGGAAGCAACCTTTCCAAAATATGGGAAGGAAGTTCTGCCAGTTTATCCCACTCCAAACTTGGTGAATCTGTGAAACTTCTCTGTAGGGACCCAACTTATTTCATTGGCCCCAGCACAAAATAATCCCTGAGCTTCAGAAAAAGCCTCAGCTACCAGGATACAGCCTCCGTGTGTCTATGTGATGCACAACTAATTCTGTAATGAGACTCGAGAATAGACAAGACAGAATACAGGGGATCAGATTTCAGGATTTCATGCAAAAGTAAAACTCTGCTACAGAGGATTTTGACTCATGTTCTCTGTTTAAACACAGATTCATATGGATTCACCTGTAAAAGTGTACCACCATAATGTAAGATATTAACAATAGGGGATAACTGGTGTGGAGTATATAGAAAACCCTGTACTATCTTAGCAAATTTTCTATAAATCTATTATAAACATTTTTAAAGTTTATTTTTTAAAAATAAAATAGTCTTAATCCACTTTCTCTCGAGGTTTTATTAATGCAGATTTCATTTGTTTTCCAAAATTTGAATAATATTGCATATATAATTTTGAGTCCAATCTTTTCAACTTGTATACTACAGTAAGCACTTTCATGTTGTTATTAACGAGTTGTGAGCATTAATTTTAATGGCTTCATCATGATCATTAACAGATGTATAGTAGTTTAATTATACATTTTCCTATGTTGAATACTTAAAAAGAAAAACACTAACAATGCTTCTTAGGAGAATTTTGGTTATACAGAGAGATACACTGTGCCAAAATCTTCTCTTTCCTTCCTTGTCTGATGTTTTGAGGTACATAGTCTTTCTGTGCTAAGTTAATGGTGGTAAGTTTAGCTTTGTTTTCACTATTTGAGTTGATTTCTTTAAAAGGTGTGAATGAGAGATTCTGTGACCTGGCTCATCTCTCAGAAGTTTTTGCCTGTCATATAAACCATAGAATATGTAAGATTTACTCAAAGACACTTTTTACAATTGCACTATTATATCTATTAAGCCCAGACTTCAACACAGATATTATGTTAGTGTAAGTCTCCCAACACAGTAGACTTGGAAACTGGGGCCAGCCTTCCACAGGCAACTGAAAAAGGGAACTCAGAGGCCAAGACTCTGCTGAGATATAATCTTACTCCAAAGACACCAGTCAGGTTATCTGTCTTTCACAAATGGCTCTTGCACTGAAGACTACCACTCAATGGGATTTTGGTTACTGCCCCCTGCAAGTGCAAGGCAAAATCAGTATTCCAGTCCCTGGCACACCATGTAAGAAGTGAAGGCAGCCATTGGCCAGTTTCAGGACACAGGGCTGCTGCCGATGAACATTGATTGTCTTCAAGAGAGGTTATGGCATGTCACAGGAACATAGGTGATGTGTATCTGTCAGGCAGTAAAAAGTAAGAGAACAGCATACATTCTCTCCCACTGAGACACTTCCACAGGATGGTTTGGTCTTCATACTGGACTCATTTTCCTGGTATTAAGAACCACCTTCCTATTTCCAAAATATGTGTGCTATCTTGGATACTTAAAATTAGAGGTGCCAAGTTTGCTTTTATAACAAGCCTGGCAGATGCTCCTTCTAGTCTTGGGTGCAATTTTTGAGTGATAAAAAATTGTATTTCTAGGCTCCTCTTGAGCCCACTTTGTGCTCTGCTGGTGAAGGACAAATAGAGTGATGTGATCTACCTCCTTAATTAACCCACCCGCGGTTTCTCCCCCAACTCCCGTACCCTTCAAAATGTTTCATGGGTGTAATGCCAGACAACTGTATTTCTTGATGCTCATTTTTCCCTGGCCATTCCAAATCTGTATGGAGTAGAGATTGTTTCCTATTCTAAGTTGTAATCTACTGTAACTGTTCCCTGACAAGAGTCTTTTAAGTGGAATTGCTCTTGTTACAGCTCTAATAAAATCCATCGAGAAGATGAAAAGCCAGCCATTATGGTCTCATCTCTTTTTCTTTTCAGGTGAGATTTTGCACATAGAAAGTTTTACAGCACATTAACATTTTTAATGTTATCCCAGGTTTGCAAATTTAATAGCCAGGAGAGCACTTGAAACCCCAGATGGAGAGACCTGCCACTGAAGCCCAGGTGATTCCAGGCCAGGCTCCCTGTGCCCCAGACATGCATAGCACTGTGGCCCTGCAGGAGCTATCTTATTTCCTCCTGTGTCTTCTGGATGGCCCCAAGGCTCTTCCAGGAACCTAATCACCCCAAGGCACTCTTGAGCCTGCTGAGGGGTGACTAAGGATACAGTGGGAAAACCTGCCAAGCAAACGATGTGCTAGGAAGCTGTTGGACAAGGATGTCAAACCAACTTCATTATATGTGAAATTGATTTGGAATGATTGACTATATCACTGTGTTGTAGAGAATAATTCTGTTCTTCATCTGTGCTCAGCAGAAAAAAAGGAGCCATGTGTGCCATGGGTGCAGAAGAAGGGAGGAGTCGAGGTACACTTGCTTCTCAGCCCCAAATCTGCCCTCTCTGATCCAGGAAGGCAGGCTGACTTGAACATTTCTTCCCCTGCACCCACACAAGGCCAGAAAGACAGACAAACATCAGCCAATATAGAACAATGAGCATGTTCCTATGTAAAAAAAGAAACTGTGCCAGGATTCAACTCTGTTTAAAGGCCAGGGTTATCACCAATAGCACCAAGACACTTCTGGAATATGCTTTCCAGTGGGAAGAGCAGCCCTGAGATGGGGATGAGGAGGCATGAGTTCTCATTCCCTCATAACTTCCTTTTAATCAGTGATGACTTAGTGAGCATCTTCTCTATGCCGGTCAATGCACTAGAAACAAATGCAGACAGTGAAACAGAAAAAGTAACTAAGCTGATTTCATTTTCATTCTTCTTTATCATCAGCCTTTTACATTTTTGCTGAGGTGCCACAGGAGGAAATCCATTCAACAGAAACATATGAGGTAAGTGCTAGGCCAAGAATGGGAGACCCGGAATGGATTGAGCAAAGTGGTAACTTGGTTTCCAGGATTGGAGTGGGAAGGCAGGGAGATGTGTGGCCCTGCAGATGCTCCATGAGGGGTTTGCAGTGAGGCATGATCCAGAGGTGGGTGCACACTTGCCTGGGAACAGTGTAGGGATGGTATTCAAGAAAGACTTTTTAAACAGTCTTGTACTAAATCTTGAAAAGTGGCATCAGTATCCACCAGATAGGAAAGGGAACTGTTGGTAAGAAGAAAGGTTTAAGCAAAGGGCCAAAGGTGAGAAAAGGTACCAGGCATGTGCCATCTCACAAATGTTTTTGCACTACTGGTTGTGATCTGTCAGAAAGCAGAGAAAAGCCTGGAGAGCTGACAGGGGACATCAGACCTAAAAGCACCTTGATCCATGCTCAGAATGTCAGCTTCATCCTAAAGGCTGAGGGTAGTCACATTCTACTTTGGAAAGCATCTTTACTCATGGCATGGAAGAAACAAGGCTGGAGAGTAGCAGGGGAGGTAAGTAAGCCCAAGAGTCACTCACTGAGCATCTCAGTAGTTCAAGATGGTGAGAATGAGGGCCAAGATTCTGCATCTGGCAAAGGGCCTGGCACATAGCAAGGTAAATAACTGTTGAATTGATGGATTTGTTGCAGGCCCCCTTCTGGGGCCTGAAACTGGGCTCTTGTCTAACACTCAGAAATGAATTGTCCGAGGAGACACATCTGCTGACAAAGCAAGAGATTTTATTGGGAAAGGGAACCCAGGTGGAGAGCAGTAGGGTAAAGGAACTCAGGAGAACTGCTCTGCCGTGTGGCTCGCAGTCTCAGGTTTTATGGTGATGGGATTAGTTTTCGGGTAGTCTTTGGCCAATCATTCTAATTCAGAGTCTTTCCTGGTGGCACACGCATCGCTCAGCCAAGATGTATGCTAGCGAGAGGGATTCCGGGAAGTGGATGGACACACAGTATCTCCTTTAGTCCTTTCCTGAACTCTTCTGGTTGGTGGTGGCTTATTAGTTCCATATTCCTTATCAGGATCTCCTGTCATAAAATAACTCATGCAAATTGTTACTATGGTGCCTGGCCAGGGTGGGCAGTCTCAATCAGTGTGCTTCCCCTAACAGATTTGTGGAGAAAAGTGGGTTGGTGAAATGATCCTGGCACTGTCAGGAAGAGATAAAGACTTCCTTGGTAGTTCAGTGGTTAAGACTCTGCCTGTCAATGCAGCACAACACAAGAGAAGATTCTACACATGGACATCACCAGATGGCCAACAACAAAATCAGATTGATTATATTCTTTGCAGCCAAAGGTGGAGAACCTTCATACAGTCAGCAGAAATAAGACCAGGAGCTGATTGTGGCTCATATCATGAACTCCTTATTGCCAAATTCAGACTTAAATTGAAGAAAGGAGGAAAAACCACTAGACCATTCAGATATGACCTAAATCAAATCTCTTACAATTATACAGTGGAAGTGAGAAATAGATTAAAGCAATTAGATCTGATAGAGTGCCTGATGAACTATGGATGGAGGTTCATGACATTGTACAGGAGACAGGGATCAAGACCATACCAAAGGGGAAAAAAATGCAAAAAAGCAAAATGGCTGTCTGAGGAGGCCTTACAAATAGCTGTGAAATGAAGAGAAGTGAAAAGCAAAGGACAAAAGAAAATATGTACCCATTTGAATGCAGAGTTCCAAAGAACAGCAAGGAGAGATAAGAAAGCCTTCCTCAGTGGTCAGTACAATGAAATATAGAAAAACAATAGAATGGGAAAGACTAGAGATTTCTTCAATTAGAGATACTAAGGGAACATTTCATGCAAAGATGGGCTTGATAAAGGACAGAAATGGTATGGACCTAACAGAAGCAGAAGATATTAAGAAGAGGTGGCAAGAATACATGTAAGAACTAAACAAAAATGATCTTCACGACCCAGACAATCACAATAGTATGATCACTCACCTAGAGCCAGATATCCTAGAATGTGAAGTCAAGTGAGCCTTAGGAAGCATCACTATGAACAAAGCTAGTGGAGGTGATGGAATTCCAGTTAAACTAATTCAAATCCTAAAAGGTGATGTTGTGAAAGTGTTCACTCAATATGCCAGCAAATTTGGAAAACTCAGCAGTGGCCACAGGACTGGAAAAAGTCAGTTTTCATTCCCAAAAAAAGGCAATGCCAAAGAATGCTCAAACTACCACACAATTGCACTCATCTAACACGCTAGCAAAGTAATGTTCAATATTCTCCAAGCCAGGCTTCAACAATACGTGAACGATGAACTTCTAGATATTCAAGCTGGATTTAGAAAAGGCAGAGGAACCAGAGATCAAATTGCCAAACATCTGTTAGATCATTGATAAAGCAAGAGAATTCCAGAAAAAAAAAAAAAACATCTATTTCTGCTTTATTGACTATGCCAAAGCCTTTGACTGTGTGGATCACAGTAAACTGTGGAAAATTCTTCTAGAGATGGGAATACCAGACCACCTGACCCACCTCTTGAGAAATCTGTATGCAGATAAGGAAGCAACAACTGGACATGGAACAACAGACTGGTTCTAAATAGGAAAAAGAGTACATCAAGACCGTATATTGTCACCTTATTTATTTAACTTCTATGCAGAGTACATCATGAGAAACGCTGGTCTGGATGAGGCACAAGCTGGAATCAAGATTGCCAGGAGAAATATCAGTAACCTCAGATATGCAGATAAAACCACCCTTATGGCAGAAAGTGAAGAACTAAAGAACCTCTTGATGAAAGTGAAAGAGGAGAGTGAAAAAGTTGGCTTAAAGCTCAACATTCAGAAAACGAAGATCATGGCATCTGGTCCCATCACTTCATGGCAAATAGATGGGAAAACAGTGGAAATAGTGGCACATTTCATTTTGGGGGGCTCCAAAATCACTGTAAACGGTGACTGCAGCCATGAAATTAAAAGACGCTTACCCCTTGGAAGGAAAATTATGACCAAACTCGACAGCGTATTAAAAAGCAGTGACATTAGTTTGCCAGCAAAGGTCCATCTAGTCAAAGCTATGGGTTTTCTAGTAGTCATGTATGGATGTGAGAGTTGGACTATAAAGAAAGCTGAGCACTGAAGAATTGATGCTTTTGAACTGTGATGTTGGAGAAGACTCTTGAGAGTCCCTTGGACAGCAAAAAGATCAAACCAGTCCATCTTAAAGGAAATCAGTCCTGAGTATTCACTGGAAGGACTAATGTTGAAGCAGAAACTCCAATATTTTGGCCACCTGATGCAAAGAGCTGACTCATTGGAAAAGACCCTGATGCTGGGAAAGATTAAAGGTTGGAGGAGAAGGGGACAACACTGGATAAGATGATTGGATGGCATTACCAACCATCAATGGAGATGAGTTTGAGTAAGCTCCAGGCATTGGTGATGGACAGGGAGGCCTGGCGTGCTGCATTCCATGAGGTCACAAAGTTGAACAGGACTGAGCGACTGAACTGAACTAAAGAGAACTGTGATTGTAGGGGCATCCGTTCAATACCTGGTCCTGAAAGATCCCACAGACCAAGAAGCAACTAAAGCCATGCACCACAACACTGAAATCCACATGCCCTAAAGCTGGTGCTCCACAGCAAGAGAAACCACAGCAATGAGAAGCCCATGCACCACAACGAAGAGTAGCCTCAACTTCCCACAACTAGACAAAGTCCTGGCACAGCTCGAAGACCTGGTGCAGCCAAACCAAATAATTAGTTAATTTAAAAAATAAATTTTAGAAAAGAGGGGATCAGTGGGACCATCACCAACTGGAGGGTGAAGTTGAGGAGGGAAGGGTTATTAAGGAACCTCCCTTTCTCTAAGCTTCTTTTCCTTATTTATAAGACAATGGCCTATGTCTAAAATTGTCTGTTCTTCTCTCCAATCTAATCACCTCCGTGGATAAGCAATGAGGTTTTCTGAGTTAATTAGCAGAAGTGTTTGGCAGCCAGCAACTCTACCAGACCCCAAACAAGCATGTAAGTTCTCTTTGAACATGAGTCTCAAATTCACATACCTGAGAATCACACAGATTCCTGTTGCTGACATCAGGGCATATCTGAGATGACCTGGAGAACATAGATGTCTGATGTAACCCAGACCACAAGAAGCTGATGCCCATCCTCCAAACTTGCAGGGGCACTACTCCAAATGGCAGAACCCCAGGAGCTGAGATAAGCTGAGAGGACAGGACTGAGAAAAGTTGGATGACTTCTCCCCTCAGATTTAAACTTCCAAATTTGGATTCTCCAAGGCCTGTGAGCTTGAGTCAAGAGCCAGAGATCTTGTATGTGGGTTTGTGTTTTCCATGAAGAGATCAGGGCCCCTGGTGGGAACCGTGAAAAGCAGGGATTTCATGTATGGACAACCTTTTCTCAAGGACATTATTCCTTGAAATTATTCCTCCAGAACTTTGAAACTTACTTTCTTTTTCACTAAGTCTGTGGTATATGAGGACATATACCCTCCTGTGGCCCTGGACAGTGGTACTGGACTTTGTGAGTGAACTGCAGCTTTATGAAAACCCAGTACCTCTTGGAACAGGTTTTGTTTAAGGAAGGGTTTTTCTGTTGGTCTAGGCACGAGGCCCACGGATGCTTTCCAGTTAACTCCCAGACTCTTTCTTGGCCAAAACTTGCAACATGACAGCCTCTCATTCACCCATTTTTCTCAGGCACATTTAAAAGCTCAAAACCACAAAATCTTTTAAGTCTGATATGCCCAGAACACGTAAACATCACCCTCACCATTAAACTTGTGCCTTCACCCAGCTCCACATCACCCTCACCATTAAACCTGTGCCTTCACCCAGCTCCAGGGCAGAGTTCTTCTCCTGCCCTCTCTTCAGTGAGCTGAAGACAAAATGTTGTAGGAAAAAATGGGGTGCAAGAAATTGGTCATATCCCAGGTCTCAGATGAGTCTGTGGGAAGGGCTGTGAAGTGAGGGTCCTTGGCTTCACCCAGGCAAGAAATCAAGAGCAAGTCATAGTAAAGTGAAAGCATGTTTATTTCCTGGGATGCACTTTCCATAGACAGAGTGTGGGCCATCTCATGCGGTTGTCTCAGTAAGTGACAGGGGTGTAGGAACTCCACAGTGTGGGTGAGAGTCACTCTGAGATGTGGGGGTGGTTAATTTTTATGGGGAGAGTAATTACATAGACCAATAACTGGGAGGATTATTCCAATTATTTCAGGGAAGGGATGATTTCCAGAAGTTGGGGCAATACTCACTCACTTTCTGGGTTTTTATGGTTGGCCTCAGAACTGTCATGACACCAGTGTCTGTGTTGTTTAGCTAGTGTAGTAGCAATGAGTGTATACTGAGATTCAAGGTCTACTGGAAGTTGAATCTCCCACCATATTGGGTCTAGTTGGTTCTAACAAGTTTATGTCACATCTTATTCTTAATCATTTTACCCAGCCCCTTTCCTTCCTATCTCAGATATATCAGACTCTCTTCTCTGTAGAGACCACAGAGCTTGGTTGAAGGAAAGAGCAAATGCACATAAAAGGCTAAGGGAGGAGGTAACTGATGGGATTCTGCCAATATGCATGCTTTCACGGCCTATGAGGTGGGAATTATCCTAGACCCTTTCAAAAATGTCAAGGTTCTGTCCATTAGATAATGTGCCTAAGATCACGCAGGAAGGACAGAACCCTAGTTTAAATCCTGATCTTAAAGGTCTGCCCCTCCCTCATCACCTCCCACTACTGACAACAGGAACTTCATCAGGGGCATGCAGAGGGAAAGGATAACCCAGGTACAAAGGAACACAAACTGGAATTCAATCCATAGCTTCAAGGAATAAGAAGCCTGGATAACTCATCCACCAGATTTCCTGGGACATGTAGCCTTTAAGGTTCTGATCTTGGAGACCCCAGCTGCTCTGCTGACAGCTGCTTATCTCCCCATTGAAGGCTCTGGGGGTGCCTTTGGGGGGTGCCTTCTAAGTGAGGGGTCATGCACTTCTGTTGGCCAGAGAAAATTGACCCAGCATAATTATGAATAGTGTAACCTTTCATGCCCAATAGTGACCTGGTTTGAATGATAAATTAGTTTTATCCTACTTAAGGGGAAAATGGCCACCAGTCAACCTGCCTTTCTGCTGGTATTCTTGCCTCCCAGAGGCTGGGGCGTCTTCTCTACATGACAAGTGTATCCACATCTGACCTGGTTTCACACCAGGAGCAATAGCACCTGGTCTACCCAGGCCTTCAAAAGCATAGGTTATTTTCCAGTGGGTCAGATTCTCCTTTCACCCTAAAGCAAGGCTTCCCACTCATCACCTGGAGCATTGCCTCAAAGGCCTTTGTCCTCCCACCACTGTTGCCACTAATTCGGTCAGGAATCCCTTCATGGGACTCACCCCTGTTGGGTGTGATGCATTTATGAAGGGACCACAGCTGCTTCCCTCATCGCACTGTGCCCCTAAATCTCAACCCAGCTCTGACACAGGAGAAGAAAATAATGAGTCTTCTTGGGCAGATAAATGCATGAATGTTGCCTTGTATCTTCCATCCTTCAACACCAGCCCCATTTCTGTTTTTTGTCCCCAGCACCCACACAAGTACCCAAGACAGGGTATACAGCCAGTAGAGAACTGCTAAACTGGCTGACACCAAACATGGGAAATGACTTTGCACTAAGACCTGAGCCAAGAACACACTCTCTGCTGCTTACTTCTCAAGATTACCCACAGGCAAAAACTTATTCCTTGGGCCAGAACAAGCCTGGTCTCATAAGCAGAGCATTGGTTAGCATCAAGAAGTCAGAGAACTAGGGCTCAAGGATTTTCCCTTACCTCTGTGAGCTGTGCAGCTTAGGAACAATCACCTAAACTTTCTCAACGTCAGTTGTAAAAACTGAGGAAAATGACTGGATTTACTAAAGGATGACTTAAAGAATCATGCCCCCACTGCCACCCCAGATCTTTGGCACAAAGGTCCAGGTGTAGGAATCCATGGGTCCTGACTTGACCTCAGCTCACATGTCTCCTTCCACACCAGAAGTTAGCCCACTGCATCACTCAGTGCTCAGCCTCCCTTTCCATGCCCTCTGCGGAGGTAAACGTCTTCCCCTGCAATTTTGTTACCTGTGCACCCTGCACCTAAGCAGCCACTCACCATGCAGCACTAAACCACGTGGCTCCCACTGTTGACTTCTCAGCGAGACAGCCACAGACCACGTGCAGGTTCACAGGCCCCATGATGCACAGAAGGTCCTGGGCATGACAGGCATCTACTACATTCTTGTCTGTGGTGGAGTCTCCACCTGAGTCCCTCGTACTGTGGTTTTTCCTGGTTCCTCCAGCCCTGTGATCGCGAGTGCCAGGTCTCAGAGCAGGCAGGGCCTCAAGCTCACCAGTCTGCCTGCTGCTCAGAGATGGGGCAGGATCAGACCCTAGTTACACAGGAGTACCCAAGTGGGGGCTGCACCCAGGAGTCCCTACACTCCAGCCTCTTTCCCATTCACCTCAAGGCCTTTTGTTCTCAGTGAAAAATGAAAAATTATTGATCAAGCCCTCTGGATAATTATTTTTGTTATGGTTTTTCATGAAACATGACTTGGCTTGATTTTTTTTTCTCCTCCTCTGACTTCTAGTTCAATTTCATGAATGGCTTATTTAAGAAAATAATAAACCCTGCTCAACATAAACTGCAAAGCAGTGCTGTGATTTACAATGAGAAAAATCACTTTGAGCAGCTGTGGCTTTCTTGAACAATAGCTCTCCAACACTCTCAGTGGAGTGTATGAGAGTATGCTCAGTCAGAGGGTCACTGGGCCTCTGGGGGTACACCAAGAGTGCTGTCCCCTGTGGCTGTGGGGCAGGGGCTCCAGGCTCTGAGCTTCTATTTCATAGCTATGTCTGCTACTTTCACAGATGTTGAGACTAAAGCCCAGAGAGGTTATGGAGGTCCCCAAGGTCACTGGGAGGGAGAGTGCAAACCAGAAGCCTTGCATTGTCTGTGACATTCAGGCCTGTGAGTCACACAGGCTAGGGCTTTCACCTAAGTGTCCCAAACTCGTGCTGCACTCACCAGGTCATGGCCTAGTAGTGGCCCTGAAATGACTGCAGAAGATGACGGCTCAAAGACAGCAAGGCCAGGCCAGGCTTCACACTGCACTCTTTGTCTTTGCAGCGGCATCTCTTGACATGAGCCTTAGAACGGAGGACTTTTGGAGGGAGATGAAGGGACAGACAAGCCTCCAGTGGCTGGAAAAGTCAATCCCTAGGAATGTTTCGTGAAACATGTGGCCCCCACTTGGGTATTCCTGTGTAACTAACTTGTCATGAACTCCAACCCAACAAGGGTAGTGGAGAAAATGCTGCCAAAGTCTTTGTGCTATGAAGGAAATACTTGAAACTTTAGGGTGATCTCTTCATCACTCCTAAGTCTGAAGCATCCACAAACCCAGGGCAGGAGGAAGGGTTACCACTACTGCAAAAGGGAGAACTGCCAGGCTGGCACAGCCCCCATACACAGGGCCAAATGTGGAGCAGGTCACCTCACCTGGCCCCGGGCCTGCCTCGGGCCCCGCTTAGGATGCTGTTACTGACACAGATAGACATGTCTGCTCCCCCAGCTCTATGCTGCCCCCTTCATCTCAGCCTCCAACCACCTAGGTTTGCATTTCTGATCTGTTCTTGACCAGATTCTGGGCATCTATTTCCCCACAACATGTGTAGGAGGGGCCTGAGCTCTCCTCCAGCACAGAGAAGGTTGCAGAAAAAGGAGTGGCAGAAGAATGTTACCTGTGCACCCTGCACCTAAGCAGCCACTCGCCATGCAGCACTAAACCACGTGGCTCCCACTGTTGACTTCTCAGCGAGACAGCCACAGACCACGTGCAGGTTCACAGGCCCCACGATGCACAGAAGGTCCTGGGCATGACAGGCATCTACTACATTCTTGTCTGTGGTGGAGTCTCCACCTGAGTCCCTCGTACTGTGGTTTTTCCTGGTTCCTCCAGCCCTGTGATCGCGAGTGCCAGGTCTCAGAGCAGGCAGGGCCTCAAGCTCACCAGTCTGCCTGCTGCTCAGAGATGGGGCAGGATCAGACCCTAGTTACACAGGAGTACCCAAGTGGGGGCTGCACCCAGGAGTCCCTACACTCCAGCCTCTTTCCCATTCACCTCAAGGCCTTTTGTTCTCAGTGAAAAATGAAAAATTATTGATCAAGCCCTCTGGATAATTATTTTTGTTATGGTTTTTCATGAAACATGACTTGGCTTGATTTTTTTTTCTCCTCCTCTGACTTCTAGTTCAATTTCATGAATGGCTTATTTAAGAAAATAATAAACCCTGCTCAACATAAACTGCAAAGCAGTGCTGTGATTTACAATGAGAAAAATCACTTTGAGCAGCTGTGGCTTTCTTGAACAATAGCTCTCCAACACTCTCAGTGGAGTGTATGAGAGTATGCTCAGTCAGAGGGTCACTGGGCCTCTGGGGGTACACCAAGAGTGCTGTCCCCTGTGGCTGTGGGGCAGGGGCTCCAGGCTCTGAGCTTCTATTTCATAGCTATGTCTGCTACTTTCACAGATGTTGAGACTAAAGCCCAGAGAGGTTATGGAGGTCCCCAAGGTCACTGGGAGGGAGAGTGCAAACCAGAAGCCTTGCATTGTCTGTGACATTCAGGCCTGTGAGTCACACAGGCTAGGGCTTTCACCTAAGTGTCCCAAACTCGTGCTGCACTCACCAGGTCATGGCCTAGTAGTGGCCCTGAAATGACTGCAGAAGATGACGGCTCAAAGACAGCAAGGCCAGGCCAGGCTTCACACTGCACTCTTTGTCTTTGCAGCGGCATCTCTTGACATGAGCCTTAGAATGGAGGACTTTTGGAGGGAGATGAAGGGACAGACAAGCCTCCAGTGGCTGGAAAAGTCAATCCCTAGGAATGTTCCGTGAAACATGTGGCCCCCCACTTGGGTATTCCTGTGTAACTAACTTGTCATGAACTCCAACCCAACAAGGGTAGTGGAGAAAATGCTGCCAAAGTCTTTGTGCTATGAAGGAAATACTTGAAACTTTAGGGTGATCTCTTCGTCACTCCTAAGTCTGAAGCATCCACAAACCCAGGGCAGGAGGAAGGGTTACCACTACTGCAAAAGGGAGAACTGCCAGGCTGGCACAGCCCCCATACACAGGGCCAAATGTGGAGCAGGTCACCTCACCTGGCCCCGGGCCTGCCTCGGGCCCCGCTTAGGATGCTGTTACTGACACAGATAGACATGTCTGCTCCCCCAGCTCTATGCTGCCCCCTTCATCTCAGCCTCCAACCACCTAGGTTTGCATTTCTGATCTGTTCTTGACCAGATTCTGGGCATCTATTTCCCCACAACATGTGTAGGAGGGGCCTGAGCTCTCCTCCAGCACAGAACAGGTTGCAGAAAAAGGAGTGGCAGAAGCAGGGGCTTTGGGACTGGAGCCCAATGGGCCTGGTTCACAGGCCTTTTCTCTGCCCACTCCTCGCAGCCTCCTCACCCCAAGCCCAAACCTTCCTGGTGATAAGGACTGCCTGATTCTTATCAAAATCCAGGACCTCTGGCAGACAAAGTGAATCAGAGTTTCTGGGAGAGTGGTCTAGGGTCTTAGCAAGGATTCCGGGGGGTTCTGAGGATCAGACAGTGCCTCACACTCCAGGTTCAGGCTGAGTTGTGCCCCTGGGGCTGGAAGAGGCCGTGCTTTGGGAGTCACTGCACCTGGGTGTGAATACAGCCGTCCTTCTGCCTTCCCCCTCTGTGCTGGGGCCTGAGGGCTCAAGGCAGGTCCTCTGCCTGCCACGATCCTCCTCTCTTTCTCTCTACCAACTGAAGCTAGAGCTGGGTGGGAACTTGTCCTGGGCCAGCTCACACCTGGCTTTGTGCATCCACCCTGCAACTCTCCTGCTTCAAGGTGAGATTTGGGTCTGGCAGGTAGGGACATATGGGGGACACTGACAGGACAGTCGGTCTGACAGACGTTTTTAGCCTGAAGGCATCTAGGTCTGACTGGCTTAGGAAAAATTGCTTTCTCCACATCCACCTCCCCACACCTCATGACTGGTGTGTCAAAGTTGCAGGTAAAGATAAAGGTTATTTCTCCACCCCTTAGTCACTATTCCTTGTGCCTTTATGGCTCTGCAGGAAAGAAGTTATGGTTTGGGGTAGATTCTGGCCTCCATGGGCACCTTGGCTAACAGGAGGCAGGTATAATCCATCCTTCAAAGGGCACTTTAGAGATTAAATGAGTGCACCTAACTCAGACACCGACATATATAGGTGCTATATAAATTATAGTTTCCTGAGCTTCACTGAAGGGAAGGAACCATATATTTTCCATACTAGACTTCTAAGCAGTTTTTTTTTAATGTGTTTTTGTTTTTTTTTCTTTCCTGCCTAAGTCAATGGTTCTCAAACTATAATGTACCTAGTAAGCCTGTGGAAAGTGCAGAATTTTAGTTCTCCTGAATGCAGACATCATTGGAGCCTAGGAACATGCAGTTTCACAAATGATACAGGTGATCTGGAAGCATCCTTAGGGAAGTACCACTGTTAGGGAAGCCAGAGAAAGATTGGGTAAGACCAAAACTGTACCAGGCAAAAATGGAGGTGAGAGCTGGGACTGAAGCCCAAGCAAAGGGTTCCATGCATGAAGGGGTTAGAGTTAAGGCTCTTAGCAATCTCTAGGTAAGGTTTAAAGTATGAAGCAGTGTTAGCAGCTGAACAGCTTGGAATTGGGGAAGCTGAAGAAGCCCAGACTTTGGCTGAGGAGGGAGCCTCTTGCCACTTGCTTCTGCTGGTGTGTGTGTGCTGCAGAACTGATAGTTAAAGCAGAGTGGGCAGGTGATGTCCTGAGCACTCAGCACTCTGCTTGACGTAGCAAAGTTGCTCACAGTATATTTGTTGGCGGGAAGAAGGAAGGAAAGAAAAATTTAAGTGTTCCAGTTTAGGCACTGGTCATGGTACATCACTTTACAATTGTCTTGTCCCTCAAAGTGCCTTGGTCCATGCTGCCCCAGAGTGGAGTCCTGCATAGCAGGATGCAGGACCCAGCAAGTTATAGGGAGAAGGTGGCTTGAGTGGTGGGTCACCTAAAGAGTTATTCGAGGCAGTTGGAGGGAGAAAAATTCTGTGCAGATCCCAGTCTAAGACCTGCCACCACCCAGGAGGCCCTGGGACAAGGAGGTCATATGGTACCATGGCAGTGAAAGCATTTTCAAAACTGCCTTACTCTGTATGTATGTGATGAAGTATTCAGTTGTTTAGTGACCAGATTATTATTGTAAATAAAGTTAAAATAAATAAATAAAACAAAGCTTCAGAAATATTAAAAATGCATTTCTGAGAATGCTTAAACTAAAAAGAACTATATAACTGAATAACTAATTGTGACTATTGCCCCAAAGGTATAAATTAGGCATAAGCTAGAGAATTGTCCCTAGAAAGGCAATTGAAAAATATGTTCTTAGAAAGTCTATGTGCCTGCATTATAAATAATATGCTTATCAAACGAAGACAGAAAAGGCCACATTGAAGTTGTAATAAAGCCATCCAATTAAAAGTACCAAATTCTGATCCAGGAAAGTTAGAATACTCTGGTAGTGTAACCTTGCTCATAATAACACAATTTTCATTTGCAAAGGTTTACTGAAATAGATACTAGTTAAGCTATAAAATTAATATGTCTTTTATATATCATATACTTTTCATTATGAGAAAAATCATCCTGTTTCTACAGTTTGTGGCCATCATGATGATGATTATCTCAGTAGGAATTAAAATAAAACTTACTCTTAGGTTTGAAAATTTTATATATATATATATATATATACACACATATAACCTCACCAGTAAAGTTCCATATTTTGTCACTCAGGGATTTGTTAAAATGAAATAAATGTCTTTGCTGCTAAAATAGAAGAATGAAAACTAAACACTGGCCAGGATGAACTTGGCCAGGATGCACAATCAGAGTTGAGGAAATATTAAGCACTCAAAGGAGTTGAAAACCAACTCAAAACTCTTCCAGGAGCAACTGCATATCCTAGAGAGCATCAGATTTAATTAGTGGCTTTGCAGACACATGCTGAAATGAAATGTTGCTGGCAACTCTGCTGCTCAGGAAGGACACTCTGATCTCCCTCGCAGGTCCATTTGTTGAAACAGCAAAGAGGAATGATGACTGCAGTCAGAAGGCGGTGTTAACAGACGGCCTGAGAGGACCTACCAGCTCTGAGATAGGCCCTTTCCAGCTTTGAGATAGAATTCATATACCATGAAATTCACCTAGTTAGGTACAATTCAATGGGTTTTTGCATTTCTGAAAAGATGTGCAACTTTACTACAATTCATTTTAGAACATTTTCATCACCCCCAAAAGAAGCCCAGCACCTATCAGCAATCACTTCTGAATTGTCCCATCCTCTCCCCACCAGCCTACTTTCTGTCTCTATGGCTTTGCCTATTTGAGACATTGCATATGAATGGGCTCAAACAATATGTGGTCCTTTGTGACTGGCTTCTTCCATGGAGCACATCTATGCTATTTTTTATGGCCAAATAATATTCAATTACGTGGATATACTACACCACATTTTCTAGATTCACTCATCCATTGGGATTCCCCCCACCACCACCACTTTCTTGGTATTATGAATAATGATGCTATGAAAATTAATGTACAAAGCTTTTTTTTCTCTTTTTTTGTGGGAAAATTTTACTTCCCTTGATATATTCCTAACAGTGAAATCACTGGTCATGTGATAGTTTTTTTAACTTTTTGAGAAACTACCAAACTATTTTTCACAGTGGCTATATCTTTTTACACTATCACTAGAAATGTTTGAGGGCTCCTATTTCTCCACATCTCTCACCAACATGTTATTATTATTATTTTTTTAACGATACTGATTAGTATGAAGTGATATCTTATTGTGCTTAGTTTTCAATTCCTTAAAGTCCAGTGATGCTGAACATCTTTTCATGAGCGTACTAATCATTTATCTTTTTTTGAGAAATGTCTAAGTATTCCACCTATTATTTTTAAATGAGTTGTTTATCATTTTGCTGTTGCAGTGACAAAGTTTGTTATATATTCCAGATGTTAAGCCTGTATCAGCTATATAATATACAACATATACAATATACAATATTCTCTCCCACTCTAATTTTTGTCTTTTTACTTTATTGATAATGTTCTTTAATATACAAAACTTTTTTTACTTTTGATTAAGTTCAATTTATCTATAATTTCCTTTGTTGTTCATGACTTGATGTTGAATCTAAGAATTCGTTGCCTAACCCAAAGTCACAAATGCTTATTTATTTAGGATTTCTTTAAGAGTTTTATAGTTTTAGCTTCCACATTTAGTTCCATGAGCTGATTTTTCAGTTATGTGTGAGAAACGACTCTAAATTTATTCTTTTTGATTTGTAAATAGATATCCAATTGTCTCAGTATAGTTTTTTGAAAAGACTGCTATTTTCCCCATTGAACTGTTGGCACCTTTGTCCCAAATCTATTGACCATAAGGGTAATAACTTATTTCTAGACCCTCAAACAAAAGAGTCTAAAATGCAGTACTTGGATGCAATCTCAAAAACGACAGAATGATCTCTGTTCATTTCCAAGGCAAACCATTCAATATCACAGTAATCCAAGTCTATGTCCCAACCAGTAAAGCTGAAGAAGCTGAACGGCTCTATGAAGACCTACAAGACCTTTTCAAAATAACACCCCAAAAGGATGTCCTTTTCATTATAGGGGACAGATATGCAAAAGTAGGAAGTCAAGAAACAGCTGGAGTAACAGGCAAATTTGGTCTTGGAATACAGAATGAAGCAGGGCAAAGACTAATAGAGTTTTGCCAAGAAAATACACTGGTCATAACAAACACCCTCTTCCAAAAACACAGAGAAGACTCTACACATGGACATCATCAGATGGTCAACACTGAAATCAAATTGTTATATTCTTTGCAGCCAAAGATGGAGAAGCTCTGTATATTCAACAAAAACAAGACCACGAGCTGTGGCTCAGATCATGAACTCCTTATTACCAAATTCAGACTGAAATTGAAGAAAGTAGGGAAAACCATTACACAATTCAGGTATGACCTAAATCAAATCCCTTATGATTATACAGCAGAAGTGAGAAATAGATTAAAGGGCCTAGATCTGATAGACAGAGTGCCTGAAGAACTATGGACACAAGTTTGTGACATTGTACAAGAGACAGGGATCCAGACCATCCCCATGGAAAAGAAATGCAAAAAAGCAAAATGGCTGTCTGGGGAGGGCTTACAAATAGCTGTGAAAAGAAGAAAAGTGAAAAGCAAAGGAGAAAAGGAAAGATATAAGCACCTGAATGCAGAGTTCCAAAGAATAGCAAGAAGAGATAAGAAAGCCTTCTTCAGTGATCAATGCAAAGAAATAGAGGAAAACAACAGAATGGGAAAGACTAGAGATCTCTTCAAGAAAATTAGAGATACCAAGGGAACATTTCATGCTATGCCACAAAGCACTGTCATGATTACTGTAGTCTTATATTTTGAAATTGGGAAGTTTGTGATTTAGAATCACTTTATCAATTTCTGTTAGAAAAAAAGTCAATGGGAATTCTGACAGGGATTAAGTTAAATCTATAGCTCACGTCAGGGAATGTTGCTATCTAAACAATATTGTCTTCTGGTCCATGAACATGATTGTCATCTTATTTACCTGCATCTTTATTTTTTTTAATATATTTTATTTTGTTTTACTTTACAATACAGTATTGGTTTTGCCATACATCAGCAGGAATCCACCATGGGTGTACATGAGTTCCCAATCCTGAACCCCCCTCCCACCTCCCTCCCCATACCATCTCTCTGGGTCATACCAGTGCATGAGCCCCAGCATCCTGTATCCTGCATCGAACCTAGACTGGGCGATTCGTTTCTTACATGAATTTATACATGTTTCAATGCCATTCTCCCAAATTATCAGACCCTCTCCCTCTCCCACAGAGTCCGAAATCTGTTCTATACATCTGTCTCTTTTGCTATCTCGCATACAGGGTTATCATTACCATCTTTCTAAATTCCATATATATGTGTTAGCATACTGTATTGGTGTTTTTCTTCCTGGCTTACTTCACTCTGTATAATAGGCTCCAGTCTCATCCACCTCATTAGAACTGATTCAAATGTATTCTTTTTAATGGCTGAGTAATACTTCATTGTGTATATGTCCCACAGCTTTCTTATCCATTCATCTGCTGATAGGACATCTTGGATGCTTCCATGTCCTAGCTATTATAAAAGGTGCTGAGATGAACATTGGGGTACATGTGTCTCTTCCAATTCTGGTTTCCTTGGTGTGTATGCCCAGCAGTGGGATTGCTGGGTCATAAGGCATTTCTATTTCCAGTTTTTTAAGGAATCTCCACACTGTTCTCCATAGTGGCTGTACTAGTTTGCATTCCCACCAACAGTGTAAGAGGGTTCCCTTTTCTCCACACCCTCTCCAGCATTTATTGCTTGTAGACTTTTGAATCTCAGCCATTCTGACTGGTGTGAAATGGTACCTCATTGTGGTCTTGATTTGCATTTCTCTGATAATGAGTGATGTTGAGCATCTTTTCATGTGTTTGTTAGCCATCTGTATGTCTTCTTTGGAGAAATGTCTATTTAGTTCTTTGGCCCATTTTTTGATTGAGTCTTTTATTTTTCTGGAATTGAGCTGCAGGAGTTGCTTGCACATTTTTGAGATTAGTTGTTTGTCAGTTGCTTCATTTGCTATTGTTTTCTCCCATTCAGAAGGCTGTTTTTTCACCTTGCTTATAGTTTCCTTTGTTGTGCAGAAGTTTTAATTTTGATTAGGTCCCATTTGTTTATTTTTGCTCTTTCCAGTATTCTGGGAGGTGGATCATAGAGGATTCTGCTGTGATTTATGTCGGAGAGTGCTTTGCCTAGGTTCTCCTCTAAGAGTTTTATAGTTTCTGGTCTTATTTTTAGATCTATAATCCATTTTGAGTTTATTTTTGTGTATGGTGTTAGAAAGTGTTCTAGTTTCATTCTTCTACAAGGGTTGACCAGTTTTCCCAGCACCACTTGTTAAAGAGATTGTCTTTAATCCATTGTATATTCTTGCCTCCTTTGTTGAAGATAAGGTGTCCATAGATGTGTGGATTTATCTCTGGGCTTTCT
>SJYT01043958.1:52921-70092 GCA_006410635.1 Cephalophus harveyi | reverse complement strand
AGAAGGCAGAGTGTTAAGACTGTAACTACAAAGAACCTGAAGCCTTTGATGGGAACATAGAAGATGGGCCCATTCTGAAGATGGATTTCTTTTTCCAAAATAATAGTCTTATAACCTTCTATTTATTCCATTTGCTATGGAGTCTACTTTTCACAAATTTTCCTCTTTCACATCTTTATTTCTCTCCCCAGTTCAAGAAAAGTCATATAAAATCATTTTCCTAGTAGTCATCTTGAGTTTATACTAAGTCTATATATTTGAGTAAATGCAAAAAGAAACATGTAATGAGATGAGACTGTGGGGGACCTTGAGAGGGAGGAGGTGTATTCTGTACATGAAAGGGCCAGTGGGAAGACTGTACCAGGAGGCTTCTGATGAGGCTCCAAATCATCCCCACAGTCCAGTATCCAGGCCCCTATGTTACTGCCTTTGAATGTGGGCTCTATCTAGTGACTTGCTTCTTACAAATGGAGTATGGTCGAAGTGATGGGATATCACTTCTGAGATTAGGTTACAAATAGACACTGCTTCCATCTTTCTAGCTGTCACCTGCTTGCTCTTATGGAAGGCAGCTGCCATTCTGTGAGCTGCCCTTTGAAAAAGCAAATCTTTAAAAACAGAAAGTAGATTAGTTGTTAGCTGGGGGTGGGAACAAGAAATAAACAGGCTTGAGGGATCTAATAAGGGTGATGAAAATGTTCTAAAACTGGATTATGGTGATGGCACACATCTTGGTAAATTAATAAAAGGTCATTAAATTGTATGCCTTCCCTGGGTGAATTTTATGGTATACAAAATAAGCCTTAATAAAGTTGTTCCAAAAAATTTAAGAAACCTAGTCCTATAATACATGCAGTAAAATCCTGCTAAATCAAATGAGATGATCATTTCTTTGGCCATAATAACTATACGCCTTAACAGAATATTAACATTGAACAACAGAATCATAACACTTATTAATAAACAATTACAAACATGAAAAACACTGGTGGTCCATGTACCTAAAGATACATGTGAGAAGGAAAATGAATATACAAAAATAAAAAAGTTGGGAATACAATCTTACCGAGGAACGTTTCTGAATAAATTTTCTAAAATTTGATTTTTCAAAAGATGTAGGTTTTTGGAATTCATCAACATGAGTATCCTTTGACCCTGAAAAACTGGAATGCTGATCACTCCTAATAAAATGAAAGAGAAAATAAGAATCTTTTATTAGTTTATGTTTATCCAACAAATAAACAAGAGAAATCAAATTACACCCTTCGGAAACAAACCAGCACGACAGTAAAAAACAACAACAACAAAACTCAATTATCCATCACTACTAAAATTACAAATAATAGTTACGAGGGCTAAAACCCTCATTTCTTCATTTTTCTGTGAACGTTAGTTAGCCAAGTTGGAAGTTAGCAACAGGGGAAAATAGTATTCTGAGGACCAGGGTTCTTAATCTGGAATCCAAAGACAGGCTTCCTAGGGCTGTAACTCTTGAAATCATACACAGACTGTATGTTTTATGAGGGAAGACAGTCACAGCTCTTGAGCTTTTGGCAGCACTGGACAGCCCTCCCTGGGCCAACAGACTCAGTGGGTAAAGTTCCAGAGAAGAGGAGGGTGAGCAACTTGGGCCTTCTCACTGGTAGAGCTGGGGCCTCTGTACTCTGGCTCCCCTCTCCTTTTGAAGTGAGTTCTGGAGGCTCCCAAGGGTTATTCCTGACCAGCTCTACCCGGGAGGGAGGTCCTTCCCTGGCTTCCCCTCTGACCCCTGGCCTCATTCTCAGAGCCTTCAAGGGGTTCTCTTTCTGTCACATCCCGCCTCTCCCACAGTGCTCCTCAGACCCTTCCTGCTCTGTGGCAAACAGAGCTCACAGCCTCGGCCTCACCGCAGCTCTGCTACAGGACCCCACTGACACAAGGACAAAATCCACATGCCCCCTCACTGACCACCAAGGCCCTTCTGGTCACACCCTTGCTACCTCGGCCAGCTGCTTCATCCTAATCTCCCCAACACCCACACCAAACTGTGGGAACATCAGCTCCACACGGCCCCTGGAACACACCACAAAATTGTCTGCCTCTACATGCTGGCCCAACCAGTTCCTCTGCTGCAATTTCCTTCCAACTCACATCAAATTCAAGAGTGAGCCCCACTTGAACCTGTTCCAAGAAGGCTTTCCCAGTCCCCTCTGCAGTGGACTAGGGGTCCCTGCTCTGTCTAGATATAGCACTTTGGGGTCTTCACAAGTATCACTTGCGTTTGTAACTACTGGTGTGCCTTCTCACCAAGCAAGGCACAATTTCTTCAGAGGAGACACTGCCAATAGCTTGTTTTATAGACCCAGCTCTGATCCTGGAACCTGACATGAAATAGCCACATAGGATTTTTTTAAATGTCAAGAAACCTTATATTCTGTAAAATGCTCACAATATGATAGTAAGTCAAGAGCAAGGGGAGAAGTAAAATACTGAGGATAATTTCACTTATTTAAAATATACATGTATATGCCCAGAAAAAAATGACAGGAAATGTACTAAATATTAACAGTAATCATACCTGTACTACTACTACTTTAAACAAAACAATGGACTTTAAAAAATCCTCTTTACAAAGCATGTATCTGATAAAGGGGTATTCTCCAGAATATAAAAAGAATTTATTCCTCAATAATAAAAATATGATAATCCAGTTTAGAGATGGGCAAAGGATTTGAATAGATATTTCTTCAAAGAAGACACACACAAAAGCATGTGAAAAAAATGTTTGACAACATTAGTCATCATGGAAATGCAAGTCGAAACTACAAGTAACTACCTAAAACCCACTAGGATGGCTATAATCAAAAATATGATAATACCAATCTTCACAGCAGCGTGGTTTACAATAGCCAAAAGCCAGACACATGTTCATCAAAAAATAAACAAAATGTGGCATATCCATGCAATGGAATATTATCCAGCTTTATAAAGGAATAAATTATTTTAATGAAATACTGGCATATGATACAACATGCATGAAAACATTATGCCATGTGAAATAAGTCAGACTGAAAGGTAAAATTATTGCATGATTCTATTTATATATATATGAAGTATTCAAAATAGGCACATTCATAGAGATATCAATAGAGGCACGAAGGGCTAGGAGTCGGGGGGATAGGGTGTCACTGTTTAATTTGTATTGAGTTTCTGTTGGAGAAGATTAAAAAGTTCTGGAGGTTTGGCTGCACAACACTGTGAATGTACTTAGTTCCAATGAATCTTATACTTAAAACGGTCAAAATTCCGTGTTCTAAGTCAATGCTCAGAACAGTGACTAGAACATAGACATTAATATATAAATATTTGTGGAATATATGAATAAAAGATCTTTACAAAGTTAACTCTAGTTCAGTAGATACAGACTGTTACAATAGCAAAAATAAAAACTGATGTTTTCTAAAACCCACCTAGATAAAAAGAAAATCTAGGCAGTTTGATGTTCTCTTGAAGTCTACTGATAGTATTTTGAAGCTGCTTTATCACGCACATACTACGCCCCTCTAACACAGAACCTCAGTGACACTGTAGGGAACTTATTAATGCTGGTGACAAGTGGGAGAAATAGTGTGTCAGGAGGAGACATAGAGACTTTAGGGTAAGAAGCCAGTTGAAAGTAGGAAAAGACAGAGAACAACAGGGTCTTAGAGATGAGACAGAATGCCCTGGTGTGAGGCTTGCTTGGGAAAGACTTTAAGGTATCAGGGAATAAAAAGTGATCCAGATCTAAATGCATTACGATTTCAGTGTCTCTGTCCTGTCTACACCTTTGGAAAATCTTTCATTCAACAAATATGAACTGAGCCCAAGGCAGTGGGGATACAGTGGTGAGCAAACACAGACACAGAGCCTACAGACAACTTTTAAGGGAAAAAAAAATTGCATAGGAGACAAACAGTTATATCCTATGACTTATAATTTTGTAATATTTCACTTCTGAATTTCTATGGAAATCTATACACTGACTTGATTAAAAAGGTTTATAGAAAAATATTAGTGAGGTCAATTTCAATAAACTGAATTTCTATAAAAGGATAAAACAAAAAGTTTTCCTTATGTTAACAAGGAAACTGAATTAGGATAAAATGAGAGATTAACGATTCTATATTATCTTATTTAAAAGATGAACCATAACAACTGTTGGTGAGGATGTGTTGAAAATGGAACCCTCACACCTTGATATTGAGAATGTAAAATGGTGCACCCACTATGGAAACAGACTGGCAGTTCATCAAAAAGTTAAACATAGTAATGACATGAACCAGCAATTCCAATCCTAGGTATATACAGAAGTGAAAACCTATGTCCACACTAAAACTTTCATACAAATGTTCACAGCACCATAATTTACAAAAGTCAAAAAGTGGAAACAATCCAAATAACCATCAACCAGTGAATGGATAAACATGTGGTGAATACATACAATGGAACATTACTCAGCCAGAAAAGGATTATTTATGCTCAACGTGTGTATGTGTGTTCAGTCGCTTCAGTTGTGTCCAACTCTTTTGTGACCCTATGGACTACACAGCCTACCAGGTTCCTCTGTCCATGGGATTCTCCAGGCAAGAATACTGGAGTGGGTTACCATGCCCTCCTCCAGGGGACTTTTCCAACCCAGGGATCAAACTTGCGGCTCCTGCACTGCAGGTGGATTCTTTACCACTGAGTCACCAGGGAAGTCCATGCTCAACATGGAAGAACATAAAAAACATTGGTACTACATGAAAGAAGCCAGTCACAAAAGGAAACATATTATATAACTGCAATTATGTCAAGAATAGGCAAATCCACACACACAGAAAGTAGATTATTGGCTGTCAGGGGCTGGAAGGACAAAGAAATAGGGAGTGACAACTAATTGTACAGGGTTTCTTATGGGGGTGATGAAAATGTTTTGAAATTAGATAGTGGTGACAGTTGCACAACTTTGTGATTATACTAAAAACTACTGAATTGTTCACTTTGAAAGGGTGACTTTTATGGTAAGTAGTATCTAAAAAAATATTCTCATGGCTTCACCAAGACACACTAGCCATGTAATACAAATAAGACAGCTCAACAGATCCAGCAAAAGACATCTTGCTGGAAGACACTTTTCCACACAACGCTATCCTCAAAGCTGCTGCTGCTGCTGCTGCTAAGTCGCTCCAGTCGTGTCCGACTCTGTGCGACCCCATAGACAGCAGCCCACCAGGCTCCGCCGTCCCCAGGATTCTCCAGGCAAGAACACCGGAGTGGGTTGTCATTGCCTTCTCCAATGCATGAAAGAGAAAAGTGAAAGTGAAGTCGCTCAGTCGTGTCCGACTCTCAGCGACCCCATGGACCGCAGCCTACCAGGCTCCTCCGTCCATGGATTTTCCAGGCAAGAGTACTGGAGTGGGGTGCCATTGCCTTCTCCGTCCTCAAAGCTAACATTAATAATACTTAATGGTGACTAGCTACTCTGCAGCTTACATACATCACTTTACTTAATCTTCACCACCACCATGAGGTAAGTATAATTCTTATCTCTATTTTACAGCTGAAGAAAACAGAGATTAAGTAACTTGTCCAAGTTGAGTCACATAGCTAGGTATCCACAGAGCCAGGTATTGAACTCAGGTCAAACTCCACTGCTCCAGTTCTTCATCACCTCAAAGGGTAAAGATATATTCTGAAGCCTCACGTGGTCTTTATAATATGTTGATTATCTAAAATCTGTTTTAAAACCCTTTTTTCTTGGTACCCTGAGTCTCTTACACTTGCTGAGTCAAGAAAAGCATGACTGAGCTTGTGTCACTAAAGAGCAGTCATGCCATGTCATATAGGAAACTGGAGATCACCCACCAAGAAACAAGATTTTAACTATTTTATTTTCAATTATTTCATATGCCTCAACACGCAGTTTTGCTATCTTTTAACTAATCCCAAACTTACTGTCAGTATCAATGCCAGTTTTAAACAAGCTCCAGTATCTGGACCTAGTTACCCACAGAAATGACTTAAAAGTCTAGTCAAATATATTAATTTTTGAAACTAAGGACTGTGGAAATAGAATTAGCACCAGCCTTTTCTATTCACACATTCCCACTTTCTGGGAGATCCAAATAACTTAAGGACCCTTGAGTGAACTGGAAATTTTGTCCTGTTCAATTACACCTCATAATCATATGGGATCCCAGAGTTGCCATGAGTTCTACATAGTTTTCAGAACTAGAGATTAACTGCGACCACTCTAGAACACTCAGAAGCCCTAAAAAGAGGTACAGGGTGGGGAATGTAAAACAAGGATCTACTGACAGTCAGTGTGCCACTCATGGCATTAAGTACATCACATGTGTCAGTTCATGTGATATTTCTAACCTGTCCAACATAAATTGGTTATTCTCACTTTATAGAGGAAAAGACTCCAAAAACTAACCAAGTTTGCCCAAGAGCAGTTTATAAAACTGGCAGAGGTAGGATTCAAACCCAGGTCTCCTCTGCATTATCTACTACACCTGCCTCTGTTTCATGGACAGACATCCGTGAAGAGTTCTGAAAGAGGAGAGCAATAACCTCAGGAAATCTTGCAATATTCAAAGAATACCAGAATCTAAAAGGCAGAATGTGTCAGAGTTTCAATTGGCTTGAGCCAAATAGTCCATATATTTGCTGGTATTTGCTCCTGCTGATATTAAAAAAGCTATTACACTTCTCTCTAGATCACAAAGACCTCAAATACTCACCTATCCCATAATTTTTATTATTTCAGTGAAATAGCACATGATGACCACTGAATAATTCTGAAACATTTTAATAAACATATGACATGGATTTGAAGGATTAAATTCCTACACTAAAGTGAAAATTACCATCACACACACAAAATTGGAAAATATGCTAAAACCAAAAGCTCTCTGATAAGAGGATGTTTTTCATCTACTGATTACCTCTCTGCAGCACTAGCTATGTGAAAAATGTGCTCATCTTCATTCTGTAACCGTTCTTTTCTCCTTCTTTCAATGTCATGTCGTAGGTCACTTGGATCTATTATTTTGACCAGAGTCTGAGGAATTTTGACAGAAGACAAACCATTCACATTACTGTTAGTTGCACGAAGACCGTATTGAACAAGAACCTTACGTTAAAGTCCTAAATAAGTTATCTTGTACTCATCTTGTTAATGGTAGTGTAAACAGATAGAAGTATTTTGAGACACAACTGACAAAACACAGTCAGAAGAGTTCATACCACTGAACCAGGAATCCAACTTCTGGGCCTCTATACCAAAGAAGAGTCTATCTATCCAAGTATATTCAAAATGTTTTATTTAAAAAATAACCAAAAAACGAAAGTAACTTAAGTGTGAAAAAATTTTAAAGGAGAAGGGAAGAAAAATTTATGGTAAATTTAAGTCATAGAAATAATGTACAACCACTTAAATAGTGATGATATAGACTATGTGGAAGTAAACATGGAAAAACACCGAAAAGTTCACTAAAACTTGCAAAGTCTCAATTATAAAAAAGGTCATTGGGAGTTGAGAGATTTTACATAAAAGGAATGTTATTATAGCTTAAGTAAAAAGAAAAAGCATCCAAAATTGCATGTACTGTGACATCCTATCTCTGTAAGTTCAGTAAAATTGTAACCATTCATGTGAAAAAAATTATTTATATATTTTATCACAAATGTATTTATTAAAATCTCTCCTCTACAAAAACTCTTCACTCTCAATGAATAATTAGCAGGTTTTTTAAAACTTGATATACTTCTTCTAAAACAAGAGCCAGTTTTCTTCTCCCTTGGCTAGTTAAGATAGTTTTTCTAATTAGCAACGAAATGAGGGTAGGGGGAGGAGGTGGCAGGGGTGGGAACAATAAAAAAAGTATTATTTTTATTATTTTGTTAGTTCATATTCCATAGAATCTTTCGTATAATCTTCAGTAAACAGAAGGGCAGTATCAAATGAAACTAAGTTCCTTTGCATACATTTCACATACAACTTCAAAATATATCCCACATGACTGCTTTGGGAAAAAAAGGTATCAAACATACTTTCTGCAAGATTTACACTGTGAAGTTTTGGGATGAATATTAAACACTATAATTTTATGTCAATTTTACAAAGCTATAAAATCCTTAGGGACTGTCTCTCTTAGGGAATATTTTTGTCTTTTGCCAGTGTTCTCTTTGCAACCTGGCTGAGAACTAGAATCACTTGGAGAGCTTTGTAAATTTCAGATTCCTGGGTCTTAATCATCCTTCCTCACCCACTTTACCTTTTTTGCTCCCAATGACCAGTTCCCTTTCCCGTTAGTTTGTCAACAATAAGATAATCCCCCATCAAAAACCATATTCACTTACCTGTTTTGAGTCATATACCATAGTTTGTTTACTCTGAAGCTCGGCCAAAGACATATCTATTCTCCTAAAATAATAAAGGCATATTACAATTAAATAATTATGTTATACACTGATACCTCGATTCCATCAATACAGAATGGAATTTGAAATAAAGCTGGTGTGTCTTGAAGAAAGAAAAAGAAATCTGCTACCAGGTGGTTTTTCATCTATGTGGCAGTCTCCCAGGACACACATATCCTGTAAACAACATCACAGTGAAGCCTTAGTAGTTCTCAAATCACTAGTCTGTGTAACCTTAAACTTGGCTCCGGTGATCTACTGCATTCTAACATTGATTCAACTCAGCTCACAAGACAGGGCGCACCACCTGCTTGGACAGGTGCCAGCAGAAGAAGACATATGTTTTCATCCGGCTGCCCTCAGAACAGTCATTTCTGAGGACATGAAGCAACCCATGATTTCAATGGCTCGACAACTGTCTTTCATTCTTCCAGTGATAACTTCAGTAGGCAATTACTATAGACACAGCAGAATCAAAGTTAGGTAGGTAAATATTTTCAAAGTCCTGCACATTTAAACAATGCTAGTCATGGCTTTAATACAATCTAGTCTATCAAAGTGCACTGGCCTAGTACCTGCTTGGGTCAGTCCTGTTTTAGGCAGGAAATGCTGTTCTAGAGTCTACAGTAAACCCAAGAGGCAGGCAGCATGTTCCCACATCTGTTCTGAGGCTTATTCCCATGAGTTATATGGGCGTACAATAATTAGCCATTACCTGTGAATTTCTGGATCCGAGCTCAACTTAGTTTCACTTACATCTGCAGCTTTTTTAACTTGAATTTTTGAGAAACGCTCATGCAGAGTTATTTCAGGTGATGGAAAATAATTTGCTGCAAAAGGAAACAAAAAGTTTTATCTCAGTGTAAAACTGATTCCGCTTAAAAGGTTATATATACAATAAGCACAGGAGTAAGGGAGTATTAAAAAAACATCCAACCTGCTTTCTCTTAAAAATATAGGACCTAAATTTATTTCACAGACTAATGTGTAGTGCTCACATGTTTTTTCCAAGCTCAAGCAACAGTAAATGGATTTACGAATGCAAAGATTCTGTTCCTATTTGGCATTCCTGCTTACTTGCCAGAGGGGAAAAAAAATATTGGCTTTTTTCAGAGAGAGGACCTTTCTTCTCCAAGGTAAGAGCTTCCTCACTGTTACTATATGTGGGAAGTAAAGCTGGCATAGAGCTCTACAGTTCACTTAGAGCAAAAATAATTTCAAAAACAACCCTAAAACATCAATACAATTCTGAACAAATGCTAAATACTATGGTTACATATCACAGAAGGCTTCCTAACGTCATTTTACTTAGTGTTAACCGAAGTTCATGAAGACATTCTCAAAGTGCCTATGCTACAAGCTTTGAACAGAATAGAGAGAAAGATAATACACTTGACCCATGAGAAAGCTACTCGAGCAATCCTTTTCCCTAACGTACTGTTCCTGTTCTGGGACAATCTCCTGGGTTTCTCTGCAATAGCAGCTTCCTTTTTGCCAAGGACCACATTTCCTTTGGGTGAGAGGGGCTGGAACTGAGAAGGTGAACTGTTTCAAACTGCATCCTTTAAAGTAAATATATGCCTTAGTTTGAGGGCTGCAGAGAAAATAATTCATTTGCAAAATGTTTTAAGAAGGTAAGAAAGATCAACACCATCATCTAGTAAGCAATATAAAATTAAAATTTTGAAATTCATGAAAGATCCTAGCTTATAATACGCAAAACTGCCTTAATTACACAGAATCAATAAAGAAAGTTATTCTACATGACTAAATTTTCCAATTAATGGAAATTGGCCAGAAGCAAAAGCAAAACACAACTCAATGAAAACCTTTAAAATATTAATTATGCAATTCCCTGACATCATAAAGTATAACAAATAATACTGGAGTCTTTTACTGATCACTTAGTATCACCCTTATGGCACAAAGTCCCAGTAACACCCTTGGGGGCTTTAGGAATATGACCAAATGACCTACACTTCCAGATTTCTCGAGCTTCTTGAGTTTCATATCTGGCTTTTGTTCTTTCCTCCTTTCTACTGGGTTATCGGTTATTGTTTCTTTCTGCTCTCAGTACACCTGTCCTTTGCAGCAGCCAACCTCTTCTTTTACAATTTTCAATTTGTAATCTACTATGAGTTGAAGCACCAGATTATTGGAACTACATAAAAAAGAACAACTGGCTTGAATTAATATGTGCTACTTTCTTCAACAGATTTCCTAATTAATGATTTAACTTATAATGAAATATTAATTACTATTACAATATCAGATATTTACCTATATTTCGTGAAAAGTCAGTACATTATTTTTGCGTTATCCCTAATGTATGTGCGAAATATACCAACCTTTAACTTGATGGATTATAGTTATGATTTGCTGAGCAAATTCTCCTGTAGGTTTGTTTTCAGTATTCTGAGTTGAGTCAAGATGTTCAAACACTGGATGAAACTTTTCACTTTTCCTGCCAACAGCAACCAAATCATGTGACATCTGTCTCTCTGTGGAATAGCTAGAAGCAACCCTAGAATAATTTGTAAATGTTTAACTAAATTTGAGACTATTCACTGAGAAAATAACTTATTAAAATTAATCAAGATAACTATAAAACTAAAAATGTTTATTTTTTCTTATAATTAAGGCACTAAATTGTATGCCATAAACATGTACAATAATGAGTAGGAGAAAATAGCTATAGGCACACAGTTTTGAGTTCTCCTTTTCAAATCAGAGATCATCAAATATTTGCCACTTTAATAATAGAATCTTCAAAATTCTAAGCTAAACAATTTTTACTTCAAAAAATACAGCATGGCATTGAAGACACTCAATATGTAAAATATAATCAGATTATTTTCTACTCCCAAATGTCCATAAAACTATAAAGCCAGCAAGCTGACACTATCTTGAAATACTACCATTCTTTACAAGCTGATATCAAACATAATAATGTTTCTGACTTCATAAAAATCCTTAAACCTCTATGTCAGTAATGAGCTGAGACTAGTATTTTGAAATCAAATTCTGTTTAGCTTAATCACTTACAAAGTCTCACTGAACTCTCAGAAAATAGCCTGAGTTGTTACCAAAGTCATGATCATGAGAAGCAATGATACTGTTCACCCTAAATATATCCTTAAGGATATACTACCATTTATAATATAACCCCAACCATCTTACCATTTTAATACTTTCTGAATCTTTATAACTTTCATTAAGCACTTTCCTGACCCTCAAGTACCATTATAAATTCATGACTATGACATATAACAATTATTCATGCCAAACAAAGGGGCTCAGAGCTTACAAATATTAATCTTTGCAATACCTCTATGCAGAAGGTGTCATGATACTGAGACAATAGATGTCATTTGTTTTGCTTTTCATCCCCGAGGTTAAGCATTCATTTGCATATAATCCTTCCAAATGTCATAATGGGAAAGTATACTTTATTCTAAGAATGCTACTCCTGCTTAAAACCACTCAAATTCTTCATCTGGAGGCAGTTTATGCATCAGAAAAGAAAATGCCTCATTATTTATATTTATTCCTCAAAACAGCACTAACCAGCTTATACCCATCTCACTCCTCTGCATTTAACTCTGAATAGCTTCTGGCTCTTCCTAAAAAATAAGTTCATTATCCAAAGAATTGAGATTTACAACTGCTAGGGTTTTTTATGATTATGTTTCAGAATCCGAAGATAAATCCAAAAGAGAGCCCTGAAATATGTTTTAAATAATAGCAGCACCACTAGAAAAAAATATCTCTTCATACAACAAAAATCAATCAGATGGATACATTTTGGGCTGTGGGTGTACACATGCACATATTTATTTACTGACGTCACTTAACAGCCATATATCTAAAACTGCTCCAAGGTTATGAAGGGCTTAAAGATATTCTTAACTGAAAATTTTAACTCTTCTAGCAAGATGGTTTTAAGTGCTTATTTTCAACTTCTCAGAGGAAAACCTTCCATCTGATTTTTCATGCTACCTCTTAAATCAGCCCTGTTGAGATGACTCCCTGCCACGGCAGAAACATGGATGAGTGACTATGCCACAGGTTGATGCCACTGCTGTGGTTTCCTTGACTAATCAGAAAGACCTTCTTTAGAGGGCCCATTTCTCCTCCTAATTTGTTCCAAGCTTCTCATTCTATATCTGATAACTAGTAAAAGACATTTAGTGATAAATGTTAGAAGCTAGAATGGCCCTGGAACAACCCCTACTAACAAAGTAATTAGCCTCCAATTAAAATAAATAAATTTAAATAAAAAATAAATTAAAAAAAGAATTACATATGCTTTCTGTTCAAAGGGGTTTAATGGTACAAAAGCTCTTCCATACCCCCAAAACAGCTTTACATTTTTTTTTTACAGGAAAAAAATAAGATGTTTAAATAGAATTATAAAAATGACCTATAAGGGGAAATCAGTTGATAATGGTTTTCACTGCTGTCTCAGTTTCCCCCAAGACAAAACCAGCTGATAAAAGCTTCCAGTTTTTCACCAGATAATTATTAAAATTTACTTGTAATTTATGATTACTGTCATAACTATTATCTCCCCACTCCAAGTCCAACTCTCAATTCATAGGAATACTGTGCTATACTTTGAAGCTATACTTAATTCTTGATATTTACCAGTTTAAATTAAGGGGAAATCAGTTGATAATGGTTTTCACTGCTGTCTCAGTTTCCCCCAAGACAAAACCAGCTGATAAAAGCTTCCAGTTTTTCACCAGATAATTATTAAAATTTACTTGTAATTTATGATTACTGTCATAACTATTATCTCCCCACTCCAAGTCCAACTCTCAATTCATAGGAATACTGTGCTATACTTTGAAGCTATACTTAATTCTTGATATTTACCAGTTTAAAATTTTTCTCTAGAGATACCCCACAAACTTTTTAATAAAAAATATAAAAGTGACCATCTTTCTAGAAAATATACATGAAAAGAATATAACCTGAAATTTTGTTTTTTAAAAATAACTATACTTTTGCTATAAGGAAAAACTTCTAGAGACTTCAAAATGCAAAATGTTCTAGGTAGTTTCATTTGCAAATTTAATCACCTCTTCGTTTATATTTTAGCATTTCCCATGACATTACTGATCAACAAGTTTACAATTTCACAAAATACCCCCAAAACAAGTAGTTAAACTGGAAAGACCAAATGTTCTCATTTGAGATGCATTTTAGACACTTTTAAAAATTAAAATATAGCCATCATCTGTATTCTATTAAATCTTCTGGGTTCTCTGTTCCCTCCCCCCACTTCACCCTGGTTTTCCTTCTCTATTTAAGGATATTTTGCCTGATGTTCATCTGAGTGTAACACATAACAACTAACAAAACATTAAAGAAAAAAACTACATTAAAACTTAATTCCTCTTCTCCACAATTAAAAAACAAACTGCCTGGCAAAACAACAGTAACAAAAACTGAACCACCAAAATCAACGGATAATCTCCTGCTCTCTGGAAGTTTATAATAGGTAACAAAATTCATATGACACATGTAAAGTTTTCCTTTCTCAGTTTTATTCTAGCTAATAACTATCACAAAGCACTTTCCGAATTATAAGTTTGTTCTTGTCTTCCTGAGAACACATTTAGAATTTTTGGAGTTGAGGGAAATGGATTAGAGAGACTGCTACTCCCATAATTCAACATCTCATTATTACTTTTTTTCACAAAAGTCCCGTAACTGGCCTTGTCAACCTCAGTGCCTTTTCAAGACACCTGATAGAAGGTGGCCAAAACTGAGCCCTCTCCCAGAAGCTAATCCTGTTACATCAGGCTGGCAGTGTGGCGGTCTTACCTTGACACCTCCTGCCCTTCTGTTTCCTTTCCCTAGACTGCTCAGCGGAGAAGGCAATGGCACCCCACTCCAGTACTCTTGCCTGGAAAATCCCATGGACGGAGCAGCCTGGTAGGCTGCAGTCCATGGGGTCGCTGAGTCAGACAAGACTGAGCGACTTCACTTTCACTTTTCACTTTCATGCATTGGAGAAGGAAATGGCAACCCACTCCAGTGTTCTTGCCTGGAGAATCCCAGGGATGGCGGAGCCAAGTGGGCTGCCATCTGTGGGGTCGCACAGAGTCAGACACGACTGAAGCGACTTAGCAGCAGCAGCAGCAGCAGCAGACTGCTCAGAATGGCACAGCTCAAAGTTCCTGGGTGTGTTTTCTGCCTTTGTTAACCTATAAATAAAAAAGGTCTTTCATCTCATCTCCACATGTCTAAAACACACCAACCTTCAAAGCTTAGCTCACATGTCAACTCCTGAAAGAAGCCTTCCCTGAATCCCCCAACTTGGGATCATCTGAATCACATATCACACACCACCTCACACATCACTCCACTGTGCCATGGTATTACCAACATCATCTTCTTGCCTCTAGGACCAGGGGAGAAGAAACCTAATCCTATGTGGATCCATAGTCCCAGGGCACCTTAACAGATTGTCTCACAGGGTAGGTCCTCAAAAAATATCTGCTGAATAAAAAAACGATAAAATGGAAACTGACTGGCAGATGACAGATTTAAAAATTCTGAGATCAATTTTTGTTTTTTAACTTTCTTGGCTTACTTCAAAATTTTTTAACTTAATTTAGATAAATTTAAATTTTTTCATTTTTTATAAGAGAAAATCTCAAATATATTCAAAAGTTCAGAGAATCCTATGATGAGCCTGTCAAGTTAGCTTCAATAGTTATCAACACATGACCAACTGAAGCAGACTCACAGATCCAAGAGGAACACCCAGTTAATTTGGGCCCCAAATGGAACTGCGCAGTGACCTACTAGAAAACAAAGACCTATCCATCCCAACATCAAAGTTTACCTCCCTATACTAGGACCCCCCAAGAGGTACTAAGAGAAGACTGAGTGAAACATAGGAATGAAAGGGAATCTTTTCTCAATTAATTTTTGAGTTTAGAAAATATATGAGAAATATTAGAAGGAAAAAACTCTTAGATTTTTGTGATACCTAGCAGCAAGTTAGCAGGTCTGTGTATCACAAAAATATCTCCACCCAGCTTATTGTGCCTCCAGCTGAACAGTGCCTATCACAGGTAAGCTTGTGTGATTAGGTTACCTTCCTTCTATCCTAGCTGTGGTTTTTCACTCTTCCCCAGTCTAAGCAGCACCTGTCTGCCCAGACCATCAGGGCTCCAGTGTCTTCTGGGGCTCATCATCCACCTCATTCCCCTTTTAGAATGGGGAAAAACTGGGTAGGGTCAGGGATGCCCTCTCTGTATCTCTTCACTGGGAAATAAAAGGATTAAATGCAAATATGGCTGAGGCAGTCAGTCCAATGTTGCCTTCACTAGCCAACCTTCTCATTCTAGATGCCTAGTGCTAGCACCTGGGAAGTCAAAGGAGCCTCAGTATAGGCCCACCTGCCCCAGCTTACTCTTCTCTGGAGACTGCCATGCCCTCCTCCCCTCCTCTCACCAACTTCCTAGCCTGACCAAGGTTCAGTCTCTCACCTATTCTGTCCAATAATAAACCCAAACTCCCTTCATCTGCCCCATGACTTTCAGATGTCTGCAACAGTGAGTGTTTGGAGTTCATAACAACCTTAGTACAGATTTTCATATTGTGACACTCATAACTTCATTCTAAAACATAGTTATGACTCATATGTAACTTCTACCTCTGATAAAGCACTTTCTGACAAAGTAGGCCACTAGAAGGTCACTAGGTCAACTAGGCTTCTATTTCTCAACATCAAATTATAAAATTAACAGTGTTCAGCATCTCTAATGAGGTCTACTAAAATAAAATCCTTCAAAATTGTTACTTCTATGTTGACAGAAGTATTAACTATGCACTGAACATTCAAGAAGTGTCACCTACTGCTATTCTAGATACAAACTAATACCTAGAAAAATCACTAGGTTTCAACTGCACTGATAACTGGAAGAAAATGTATCAAAACCAGACCCAAGCTAAGAAAGTAAAGTAAATGAATGTACAAAATGAACTGCCTTATTAGTATCTCCAAAAAAAGTGGATACTCTAGATTTTAACCAACAAATAACCTATCTGCACTCTATGATTATTTCAGTTTTATTAAGCAGAAGAAAATCTAATTTATGTTGGGAGTTGAGAACATGGCTCTGTTGAGGATATTAACTATTAATACCTTTGTTTTATGGACACTTCATCAGTCCACACATAACTAAATTCAACCCCACAAAATTCTTCCACATTCATTCATCAGTTAATAATTATAATTAGAGAGAAAGATTTTCGTTGATTATGCTGCACTGCCATACTGAAAAGATGCATATATTTATTAAGAAAAATCACTAGGTGACAACCGTATGTTTTCAACTGCACTGATAACTCAAAGAACATGTATTAAAACCTGACCCAAGCTAAGAAAGGAAATGAATGTATAAAATGAACCACCACTTATACATTTTAAACAAATGTATAAAATGAAGAACCAAGATTCTTCAAGTCTTTAGAAAGAACTTACAGTAAAGCTCGTTATTACACAAACCATTCTATAGGTCCTTGTCAGGTAATTCAAACATGTACTGACAGGTCCCACTTAATGGGCCATGAAATTCACAAAAGGAGAGTTTATAAATTCAAAACAAAAGGTACAGCAGCCTCAATTTTAGGAAGCTCATTTTTGTGAAACATGATGAAGATCGAGCTTCTATTTCTCAATGTCGTTATAAAATTAACAGTGTTCAGCATCTCTAATG
>SJYT01043958.1:0-45538 GCA_006410635.1 Cephalophus harveyi | reverse complement strand
CTTCCACCAGGTAAATACACCAAAACTTAAGCATGATTAGACATTTAGTTTGCTTCTGTTTTCTAAAACAAATAATGTCAAATAAGTTAATTTTAGAAAACATATAAACTAGGTTTTAAAAATACATTTCAGTCTTTAAAAGAAACTGGTAGATTCAGGAACTGAATTTTTATAAAAAACACATTTGGGTATAATCTTTTATAAGTTGTTTTTAGCACAAGTTGCTCAGTTGTGTCCGACTCTTTGCTACCCCATGGACTATACAGTCCATGGAACTCTCCAGGCCAGAATACTGAAAGCTGTTCCCTTCTCCATTTCAGTAATCTTCCTCAGTTCTGATGCTATAGTTAAGTAGTGCCCAATTAACTGGACCCAACCCCCTGATGGCTTTCAAAATTATTGCCATGGGTCCACGAATAATACACAAAGCTACCAAAAACAGACTACAGAATGACTAAGGGTATGTCTCACATATTAGAACCTCTATTTTGCAAATTTCTGAAGATACTATAGCCACTGTTAAAATATAAATGACTTCTTGTCACTACAAAGTTTATCACTGACTAATATAAAAAGTACAACCATAAATATGTGAACATAGGTTTGAAAATGGAGTTCTCATAGTCAAATATTTGCAAACTATTACTATAATAAATTTCAGAAGAAAGTAGAAGCATGTAAGGTCAAAGGACTTGAACCAGATCACTCACCAGAATCACATTCAATTCAATTCAGTTATACACTGGTTCTTTTCAAAAAAAAATTGAGGCTAGGAAAAATTAGTTCAGATGCACTATGAAATTAAGACACTAAAGCAGAAAGTGTTTTCTTCTGAAAGTGCAGTTTCTCAGTCGTGTCTGACTCTTTGTGGCCCCATGGACTATAGCCTACCAGGCTCCTCTGTCCACAGGATTTTCCAGGCAAGGGTACTGGAGTGGGTTGTCATTTCCTTCTCCAAGGGATCTTCCCAACCCAAGGATTGAACCCAGGTCTCCCACATTGCAGGCAGACACTTTACCATCTGAGCCACCAGGGAAGCCCAGTGTTTTCTTAGTAACTAAAAATATAAAAATGGGGGGGGGGGGGGGGGGGAAGGGATAGTTAAGGAGTTTGGGATGGACATGCACACAAAGCTGGTATTTAAAATGAATAACCAACAAGGACCTACAATATAGTACATGAAACTCTGCTCAATGTTATGTGGCAGTCTAGATGGGAGGGGAGTTTAGGGGAGAATGGATACATGTATATGTATGGCTGAGTCCCTTCACTGTTCACCTGAAACCATCACAACATTGTTTGTTAATCAGCTATGCATGAGTGCTTAGTCGCTTTAGTCATGTCCAACTCTTTGCGACCCTGTGGACTGTAGCCCACTGGGCTCCTCTGTCCATGGGATTTTCCTGGCAAGAATACTGGAGTGGGTTGCCATGTCCTCCTCCAGGAGGTCTTCCCAACCCAGGGATTGAACCTGTGTCTTCTGTGTCTCCTGCATTGTAGGCGGATTCTTTACCACTGAGCCACCAGGGAAGGCCCTAATCAGCTATAACCCAATACAAAATAAAAAGTTTAACAAAAGAAAAATATATATAAAAATGTATTCATTTAACAAATGTCACTGAGTACATATTATCTGTCAGGCACTGTTCAAGGGAGAGAGCAGTGAAGAGAAACATAAAAAAGTTCTTGCCCTCTTGGAGTTTACATTCTACTGAGGGAACTTATAATTTAATTAAAGAAGTTTTGAGTACATACCTATTAAATTGAACAAAAATAATAAAGCCTAAAGATTGTACGGGAGACACCAAACACAGTTGATTGTGATGAAAACGTATAATTTTCCTAGAGGGTAATTTTTTAATCCATTTTATTTTTTGTAAAACATTCATTGAGATACAATTCACATATCATACAACTCACCTATTTAAAGTGTACAGTTCAGTGTTTTTCAGTATATTCACAGGGATTTGTAACCACCACCACAATCTAATTTTAGAATATGTGATTCTTCGTGATTGGCATCTTTCCTTTAGCATAATATTTTCAAGGGTTTTACTATTATCAGTACTTCATCCTTTCATGGTTGAATAATATCCCACTTTATGGGTATACCACATCTTGTGATTCATTTATCTCTCAATGGATATTTGGGTTGTTTCTATTTGGGGGGCTATTATGAATAATGCTACCATGAATATTTGCATTCAAGTTTTGTGTAGACAGTTTTTCAATTCTCTTGGGCATAAACTTAGGAGTGGAACTCCTGGGTTATACAATCACTGAATGTTTAACTTCTTGGGAGACTGCCAAAGTTTTCCAAAGCAGCTACATCATTTTACATTCCCACCAGCAATGTATGAAGGTTCCAATTTTTCCACATCATCATCGACATTTGTTATGGTCTGTCTCTTCCACTATAGTCATCCTAGTGAGGGTGAAACGGTACCTCACTGTGGTTTTGATTTGCATTTCCCTAATGATGGGTAACCTCAAAATATGTAAGAAATTATTGAACTAATCATGCCTACTTTCCTTTAATCTAATAATTTCAGTCTAAATGTGTTATTCTAAGATAATTTAAAAGAAAAAATCAGCTATATATACTAAGATGTTTATATCAGCTTAATTTAAAATAGGAAAGAAAAAAACCCACTCTAATTATAATGCAAATGCCCAACAGTCAATAAAAGATTAAACAAATTTAAAATACATACGTCTAGTCACTCCCTACCTTTCTCCTAGCCTTGTATGTCTTTTCCTTCACATATCTTATTAGTTCACCACAGCAAATGACTTGCTTTTCCCTGATCAGGCCATTCTGTTCATACCACATAGATGCCTTTCACTCACTCTGCCTGACAAATTCCCTATTCTTTCAGGACTCTTTGACCATCATCTCCCTGAAATTCTTTCCCTGATTTTCTTTTCTTCCCCCTGAGTTGCTTTCTTTTTGGGAATTCTGAGTTTATTCTATGATTCTGTCAATACATTGTGATTACTTAATATAACTGCTGCTGCTGCTGCTGCTGCTAAGTCACTTCAGTTGTGTCCGACTCTGTATGACCCCATAGATGGCAGCCCACCAGGCTCCCCCGTCCCTGGGATTCTCCAGGCAAGAACACTGGAGTGGGTTGCCATTTCCTTCTCCAATGCATGAAAGTGAAAAGTGAAAGTGAAGTCGCTCAGTCGTATCCGACTCTTAGCGACCCCATGGACTGCAGCCTACCAGGCTCCTCCGTCCATGGGATTTTCCAGGCAAGAGTACAGAAATGGGGTGCCATTGCCTTCTCCACTTAATATAACTATTTATCTCAATAGGCAAAAGACTCCAAATAGCACATCACAGAACACAAAGCTCAAATGACCTATGGACATCTGAGATGCTCAACCTCAATAGTAACTGAGTAAATACCAATTCAGATCATAACCATTCCACACCTGTCAGAATGACCATCAAAAAATGGAAGTTGCAATTTCACAGTGTTGGTGAGGCTGGGGAACAATAGAGACTGTCATACACAGCTAAGCAAGTATATGACCTGCTTATAACCAGTTTGGAAGGGGCTGGTAGTACCCATTAAACTTGAACATGCTCATATTCCACGAACTAGCAATTTCACTCAGGGATAGAGCTTAGAACAGTGGTTCTCCAACTTTAGTGCGAGGAAGAGTTACCTGAAAGGCTAGAACACTGAGCCCTCCTCTGGGGTGGGCCCTATTTCTAGCAAGTTCCCAGGTGATGGAGATTCTGCTGGTCTGGGGAATATAAAACTACTGGTTTACTCAAAATGGATTAAAGATCTAAATGTAAGACCAGAAACTATAAAACTCTTAGAGGAAAACACAGGCAGAATACTCTCTGACATAAATCACAGCAAAATCCTCTATGACCCACCCCCCCCCAACCAGAGTGCTGCTGCTGCTGCTTCAGTCGTGTCCGACTCTGTGCAACCCCATAGACGGCAGCCCACCAGGCTCCCCTGTCCCTGGGATTCTCCAGGCAAGAACACTGGAGTGGGTTGCCATTTCCTTCTCCAGTGCATGAAAGTGAAAAGTGAAAGTGAAGTTGCTCAGTCATGTCCAACTCTTTGCGACCCCATGGACTGCAGCCCACCAGGCTCCTCCATCTATGGGATTTTCCAGGCAAGAGTACTGGAGTGTATTGCCATTGCCTTCTGCAACCCCCCAGAGTAATGGAAACAAAAACAAAAATAAACAAATGGGACCTAATTAAACTTCAAAGCTTTTTCACAACAAAGGAAATTATAAGCAAGGTGAAAAGACAGCCTTCAGAATGGAAGAAAATAATAGCAAACAAAGCAACTGACCAAGAATTAATCTCCAAAATATACAAGAAATTCATGCAGCTCAATACCAGAAAAATAAACGATCCAGTCAAAAAGTGGGCCAAAGAACTAAACAGACATTTCTCCAAAGAAGACATACAGATGGCTAACAAACACATGAAAAGATGCTCAACATCACTCATTATCAGAGAAATGCAAATCAAAACCACAATGAGGTACCATCTCACACTGGTCAGAATGGCCACAATCACAAAGTCTACAAACAATAAATGCTGGAGAGGCTGTGGAGAAAAGGGAACCCTCTTATACTGCTGGTGGGAATGCAAACTGGTACAGCCACTATGGAGGACAGTGTGGAGAGTCCTTAAAAAACTGGAAAGAGAATTGCCATACAACCCAGGAATCCCATTGCTGGGCACACACACCAAGGAAACCAGAATTGAAAGAGACACATGTACCCCAATGTTCACTGCAGCATGGTTTACAATAGCTAGGACATGGAAGCAACCTAGATGCTCATCGGCAGATGAATGGATAAGGAAATTGTGGTATATACACACAATGGAATATTATTCAGCTATAAAAAAGAACACGTTTGAGTCAGTTCTAATGAGGTGGATGAAAGCGTAAAGTAAATCAGAAAGAGAACCACCAATACAGTATATTAATGCATACATGTGGAATTTAGAAAGAGTAATGATGATCCTATATGCAAGGCAGAAAAAGAGACACAGATGTAAAGAACAGACTTCTGGAATATGTGGGAGAAGGCACGGGTGGGATGATTTGAGAGAATAGCACTGAAACATGTATATTACCATATGCAAAATAGATGACCAATGCAAGTTTGATGCATGAAGCAGGGCACTTAAAGCTGCTGCTCTAGGACAACCCAGAGGGGTGGGGTGGGGAGGGAGGTGGGAGGAGGGTTCAGGATGGGGATACACATGTGCACCTGTGGGTGATTCATGTCAATGTATGACAAAACCCACCACAATACTGTAAAGAAATTATCCTCCAATTAAATTCATTAATAAAAAAAGAAAAGCCACTGGCTTAAGTGGAAAGGTACAGGTCACTTGGGAGAAAATGTTTACAAGTGAGATTTACTGGTTATGTGATAAAAAGAAGTATTACTTAGAATATTTTCCTCTGCCAATATGAAAATTCGCTTTATTAAAATTCAAACTATTCACTTAAAATTAGTGAATTTTATTGCATATAAGTTATACCTCAAAGCTGAAAAAAAAAGAAAAAAAGCTTTGGGGTGATGAAAGTGCTGTAAGATTAGACCAGATATTATGGAGATGATTGCACAATTCTGCTAACTATCACTATCAAAAATCATGAACTGTACATTTTAAACCTGTAAAGTATATCTCAATAAAGGTTTTTTTAAGGTAACTTTGCTTGCACTTGCTTTTTTGGGTTCATCACCTAGTAATGATTAGTAGTGGCTCAGGGACTTAGTGCATAAGAGAAGAGAGTTCATTTAAACTCTAGAGCTAAGATGGTTTTTACATTTTTAAAGCATTGTTTAGAAAGAAGAAGAATATGCAACAGAGACTGTATGTGACCCACAGTCTAAAATATTTACTATTTGCTGCTGAGCTTAACTGCTCAGTTGTGTCTGACTCTTTGCGACCCCATGGACCACCAGGCTCCTCTGTCCATGGGGATTCTCCAGGCAAGAATTTACTATCTGGTCCTTTACAAAAAAGACTGCCAATCCCTGAATGAAACTGGGTAGGGCAGCAGGTCCTTGCATTCTCCACTGAGCTTCCCAAGTGGCTCAGAGATAAAGAATCCACCTGCCAATGCAGGAGATGTGGGTTTGATTCCTGGGTTGGGAATATTCCCTGGAGAAGGAAATGGCAATCCACTCTAGTATTTTTTTAAAATCAAGTCATGAAAAGATATGAAGAAATCTTTTTTTTAAATTATTTTCCTGAAGTATACTTGATTTACAATGTTGTGTTTAATTTCTGCTGTACAGAAAAATTACTCAGTTATACATACATATATTCTTTTTCACATTTTTCCTGTATAGTTTATCACAGGTTATTGAATATACAGTAGGGCTTTCTTGTTTATCCATTCTGTATAGGAGAGTTTGCATGTGCTGGTCCTAAACTCCCAGTCCATCCCTCCCCCATGTACTCTAGTATTCTCGCCAGGGAAACCTCATAGACAGAGGTCGCAAAGAGTCGGACACAATTTAGTGACTCAACAAAACACTGTGACTAGCAAAGGACAGAACTGGAGAGGAAAAAAAGGAAAAGAAACACCAGCAGGGTTTGTGACTGGGGAGAAGGAGGTATCAATAACAAAAGAGAAATTCATTTATACTGTTCCTTCAGAGTGAACTGTTTAAGGGCAGTGAATGAATCTGTGTGCCCTTGAACTTAGAAAGATGACTGGACAACAGCACTCCCAGGAGGATGCTGAAGGGGATGCTGGTGCCAAACAAAGCCATTCCTACCAGGACAGCACTGGACACATCCCCTCATCTGCCTGAAAGGCCGGCTAGAGCAGTTCTCCTCTCCTTCCACAGCATCACTTCCCTTCCCCATTGGGTCCCTTCCATCACTATACAACCTCTCTCTCCATTTACAAACAAAATCCTCAAAGGACTGCCTGTATACCACAATCATTCTCACATTCCTCTCCTCCCATTCTACTTGTCCCCTCACCAATCTACCTTTCCACTCCACCAAACTGCTCCAGTCAAGATCACTAACAAAATCCATGCTAAATCCAATGGTTCTTTTCCCTCTTTTTCCTGTATCTACCTGCAGCACCAGATGGTTAATCACACCTTCCCCCCAGAAACATTTTCTGCACCTGGATTCCAGAATACTACACTTTCCTGGTTTTCTCATACCTCTAACAATGCTTTCTGTCTCCTTTACTGGTTTTTCCTTATCTCACCATCCTGATCCTTAAATAGTGAAGCCAGTCTTCCTCTAAATAGTGACTTCAGTCTTTGACTTTTCATTGTCTACACTCTCTTCCCAGTCTACACTTTTCTTCAATCTCATGGCTTTAAATACTCTCTATATACTAACAACCCCAAGTTGACATCTCTAGCCCTCATCTATCCTCTCTGTTGCAGCCTTCCACATCCAACAGACTGCTGGATGTCCAAGAGCAAACTCCAAACCTTCTTCCAAAATCTGCTTCTCTCAAGGTTTGCCCCACCTCAAAAATGGCAACTCCATCCTTAAGAGTTTTCAACAAAGAGGAAACAAAACTGTCCAATAAACATACAAAAAGATACCCAATACTACCTACTCAGGAAGATAAAATTAAAACAATGGGGCATTTCATACTCATTAGATCTGAAAAACTTTTAATCTGATGACCCCCATATGTTTACAAGAAAGCAGGAAAAGACAATTTCTCAACTGAGGAAAATTTGTCCTCCAAAAAACATGAAGCAGAAGCAAACTCTAACTTTATACACCAAACAGAATATATCCCAAAGCATTTAGGAATGTATATTTTAAAAACTCACCTTGAATCAGAAATTTAAAAACTAAGAACAGAAACATATCAAAAAAGAGTGATATGACTGAAAAAAAATTTAACTGAACTAAATGGAAAGAATGGGAGAAAAAGGCTAAATTATCTCAGAAGTGAAAGTCGCTCAGTCGTGTCTGACTCTTTGCAACTCCATGGACTATACAGTTCATGAAGTTCTCCAGGCCAGAATACTGGAGTGGGTAGCCGTTACCTTCTCCAGGGGATCTTCCCAACCCAGGGATGGAACCCAGGTCTCCTGCATCATAGGTGGATTCTTTACCAGCTAAGCCACAAGGGAAGCCCAAAAATTATCTCAGAAGGGAAGAATAAATTACCAGGTGCCCCAGGGAAAATAAATGAAATGATTCAGTCACTTTGGCAAACAGTCTGGCAGTTTCTTAAAAAATTAAACATAGTAGTTACCATATGACCCAGCAATTCTAATCCTAGGTATATACCCAAAATAAATAAAACCATGCATCCACATAAAAACTTATACACAAATGCTCCTAACAGCATTATTCACAATAGCCAAAATGCAGAAACAACTCAAATGTTCATTGAGAGATGAATGAATAAACAAAATGTGGTATCCCCATACAATGGAATATTATCTGGCCATAAAAAGGAACGAAGTACTGACACACAGTCAGACAGGGATGAAATCTTAAAATCATTATGCTAAGGGAAAGAAGTCAGTCAAAAAAGACCACATATTACAAGATTCATTTATATGAAAGGTCCAGAATAGGCAAATCCATAGAAACAGAAAGTAGACTGGCAGTTGCCTGGGTGTGGTAGGGGGAGGGGAGGCACTGGGGGAAATGGGCACAGGGTTTCTTTTTGGTGTGATGAATATGTTTTAAAACTAGACTATGATGATGGTTACACAACTCTGTGAATAAATTAAAAAACACTGAATTGTAGACTTTTAAATGGGTGAACTGTGTGGTATATTAATTATAACTCGGTAAAGCTGTTACAAAAAAACAACAACTGAGAGAGATTCCATACTAAATGTGAACTCAGCATGTACAAATGCAAAAAACTGACCAGGAAAGCCTTTGTAACAAAGACGCCACACTGGCAGCACAGAACCAGGTCAACTCAGAACCCATAGAACAAGAGGGCAATCAGCAGATCAGAGGAAGTCAGACCTCAAGAGAACAGGTCACAGTCTGTTCTCCTAGCCACAGTGGTTGGGTGCTGTCACCAGTTCCCAGTAACGAGGAGCTGGAAGTGGATATAGAACCTCAGCGTTGCCTATTATTATTCTACTCTGATTTCATGGACACAGTTATATTTCTCTCACACACAAAAAAGGTTAAATAAATAGGGGAGTGGGTTTCTCAGGTGGTGCTAGTGGTAAAGAACACACTTGCCAATGCAGGGAACATAAGAGACGTGGGTTCAATCCTGGGTTGGGAAGATCCCCTGGAGGAGGGCATGGTAACCTACTCTAGTATTCCTGCCTGGAGAATCCCATGGATAGAGGAGTGTGGAGGGCTACAGTCCATGGGGTTGCAGAGAGTCAGATATGACTGAAGCGACTTAGCACACAAATGGGGAGCAAAGGCATAAGTACGAAGGTTAACCGTTAAACAAAAATAAAAACCTTCCTCTTTTTAAAATAGAAGAGCAAAAACTACACATCACAGCATAAAGAAATAGCAAGTATAACAAAATACACATGATCATAAAAAATTATGATAGACCAAACATATCAGTCCTAATAGTAAATGTGATGAGCTTAACTCATCTACTAAAATAAACAGGTTCAATTTGGCTCACAAAACAAATATTTGTATAAAATACACATCTAAAACAAAGTAAATGTGAAAGGTTAAAAATAAAAGGATGGCCAAATTATACAAGGCAAATGGAAATAAAAAGAGAGCAGGGGTGGGAAATCTGGAATCAGGCAAAGCAGAATTCAACTCCCAAAGCATTCATCATGTCAAAGAAAGACACTTCAGTGTTAGAAAGTCACAATCCTCGATGAAGACAGAACAAATAAAAATACACATATTTACAACAAGTAACACTGCAACCACCTTCATGAAACAAAAACTACAACAGATGCAAGGATACATAGAAACACTAATAATAGGAGACTTTCATATAACATGCTTAGTGGTATTAAGACAAAAATGAGATAGATCTAAACAGCAAAATCAACAGGGTAAATCTTAAGTATATTTATCAAGCTCTACATTTTGATACTATTTGATACTATTTGACAATATTCTTCTGAAGTTTCCACACCACATTCACCAAAAATAAGCATACATTAGGTCACAAAGAACACATCAGTTAGCTGCACATAATAGAAACATTACAAACAAAACTTCCTGATCATAACGCAATAAAACTAGTTTACTAATAAAAACAAAACACAAATTTCACCTAGAAATTTTAAAACCTCTTATTAAACAACTCCTGGATACTCTAACATAGATCTTTAAAGAAATAATGACAATAAAAGCTCTACATATCAGATTCTATGGGATACATTTAAAGTGGTCGTCAAAGAAAAATTCATTGCACTAAACGTATTATCAATAAAAATGAAAGAATAAAAGTAAATGCATTTATTTCCAAGGTAAAAAAAAAAGGAACTAAAAAGCAGCAAAGTAAACCAAAAAAAAGCACAAGGAAGGAAATAAAGATAAAAGTGGAGGAAGAGAAAAGTAGATCTAATAAACTGGGAATAACCAACTAAGATGTGTATAAGAGACAGATTTTATAGCCCTCTATCCAATAAATTTGAAAGCCCTGATGAAATGGATAATTTTCTAGAAAAACTGATTATTACTAAAATTGACCACATTAAAAAGCTTGAATAGACCAGTTTCCATAGAAGAAACAGAGAAAGTTATGAAGAAAACATTACATGAAAAAGCAGCAGACACAGATTGTTTCAGAGGGGAATTCTACCAAACCTTCAAACATCAGATTGCCTCAATGCTTTATAAATTATTCCAGAGCTGGTATATCGGGATAAGGATCAAGCCTACAGGAACATTAACCTTTTGAGGAGATGAACCAGCCAAGACGAACATCCTCTAAGGAAGGTGGGAACCCAGGAGCATAGAAGGATGTTTCAATAAAGGAGACTTTCATAGCAAAAGCTATATAGAGACCCAATAAAAGGAATGAAAAGTGTGAATACACGGCTTGAGGAAGGTAAGGAGACTGAGAAAGCCAATTATTAACATTTTCTAACAGTCTGTCTGGCAGGGGAGGAGGTGTAGTTGAGGGATAGGGGTCTAGGCAAGAGGTTTTGAAATGGGAGCAATTTGAGCAGGTCTTTATTGATAAGGAAAAATTATGTGCATGGCACTGGGGACATAATGTAGAATGATAGTCATAGTAGAAATCTGTCTAGGTCCATTTAGTTGAATGTTTCCTTTGATTCCTTACTATCAACTCCAAATAACGTAGTCAATCTCTCAATATTCCATATTTATATATTACCTTCTTCAAATATCCAGACTGAATTTTTATCAGCAGTCACATTTTATGTTAATTTGGCAAACATTACTCACTGCTAGCAACTGCTAGGGGCAAATCATACTAAGTCAGAAGAGACCCAGTTTCTTTACTGCAGAAGTTCAGTCTTCACTGGATAAGAAGGATCACCAAAGTACCAGTACTTCCTAGTTCACTAAGTTGTTTTGGGAACACTATCTCATTTAATCTTCATAAGCCTTTGAGGAAGCCAGAATTACCTCCATTTCACAGATGAAGAAACCAAGCCTCAGAAAAGTTAACCAACCTGCCCCAAGAGAAAGATGAAAAATCAGAATCCAGGGACTCCAACATTAACACTTCCCCGCCTTGCAACTCCTACCTTCAGAAAGATGACTCTGAAGTGAGTGCCTGGTCAGCAGAATTGGACTTTAGCACACTTAAGAATAGTTGACATCCTGCATCACATCTAAAATTGCCATCTAAATTTGGAAAGCAGCTTTTATGTCCTCTAGCTGCCTGGATATTCTGTAGCCTGTAGGGCACAAAGACTATGTTTTATTCATCATGATCTCAAGGACTGTGTTTTATTTAGCTTTTTATCTGTCCCCCTCAGCTTTATATATAGTGCTTTTAATTATTTTCTCCTTCAACATTAGCAGATTCATTCATTCATTTAATTTCATAACTCTGATATCATTATCAATATAATCTAGGGCATCAGTGTAAAACTTCAAATTTAAAAGGTTAAAGAGTGGGGGCAAAGGGTATCACAGAACAGCTTTTTGAATTCAGAAATTAACATTAGAAAATCAATATGCTCATGTGCTCTGACATTTTTACAATATGGTAAAAATTAGCAACGAGACAAAGCATATTTAAATGTACTTTCATTTGACCCTTAAAATCACCCTGCAAGAAATGCAAGGTAAAGGCACTATAACCTCCAATTCAGAGTTGAGCAAACTGTCCATGTTCAAGATAATCAGATATACTGGAATTCGAGGAAGTCCTGACTTCAAATCTGTTCACTTTATAATGCCTTTGCCTCACCAAGATAACCCTTCTTTAGGAAACTAGTGAAGGAAGACTAGAAGATGAGAAACAGAATTGCCATCAACCAATAAGCAGCGTGAGGGGCGGGCTAGAAGAATGTCATCAACAAATAAGCGGCATGGGGGATCTGGGCGGGGCAGGCGGGGTGGGAAGAAGAGGACATCTAGAGGAGGATACCTGTACTTGATTGCAGAAAAACATAAAGGGCCCTGAAGGGGTCCTATAGAAATCCTTTAACTGTTGCCTTTTGTTAGGGTGGGGAAAAGGACACTCACAGATTGTTGGTGGGAGTGCAAAATAGCACATCCTTTCCAGAGGGAAATTCACATTAAAAACAACAACAACAATTCTGTCACTTAGGAATGTACACTAAAACAGTAATCATGGATGTGCAGATTTTACATTTCTCCAACGAAGTGTTTAAGTAGTGACAAACTGGGAATAACCAACTAAGTAAATTACTGCAGCCAAATAACGGCATGCTATGTAGTCAGGAAACAAACAAACTGGTTATCAAAGAGAATCTATTTCATAATTCATATATTCATCTCTGCAAAAAACAAAAAGATGGAAGGTGTATCCCCAGCGTAAACATTCACAACGGTTATTTGAACGGTGAAAGAACAGTTATCTTCCTCACCGTGGTTCTGTATATTTTAGAAATTGTATATATAAATATATTATTAAATATTTCGCTATATAAATATTTCTAATCAGATGTCTTAAAGGCTTCTGGGGAGGGTGTGAAAGCGCAGGGCTTTCAAAAGAACACTTTAGTAGCCATTTTAAAGATACCACGTGAAAAAATAAAGCATTCTACACCGTTACCATTAAAACACCATCGAAAAATAAAGCACTCATCATAAATCTACATCAAAATCTTTTCTTTTCAAATTCCAGTATTTCAGTCGTACCAGTTCAAATTCAGGAAAACGTTAAGAAGGTTGCCTGGCCAGAAGTCTGAGAGATCTTCTTGATTTCTACCTGTGGTTTTTAGTTTGTTTCAGAAAAGAAAAGCAATCACCTAAGAGGCAGCTCGAAAAGCACCTCGGCAGGAAAATGTGTGAGAGGATAAGTTTCAGATTTCTTTCCCTCCCGACCTACGGACAGGGCAAACGTGACACTAGCCGGCCCAGTTTCCTAAATACACCTCAGAGAACCATAGAAGATTCAATTTTCAATATACGTTTCTAAAAAGACAAGTTTTACTTTCCAATGCAGGATAAAGAGCAGCCTTCACTACTCACTCTGGACATTACCAGAGCAAGACGCCGCTTCCCAGCAGGAGAGCCTCCTGAGAAGGACAAAGCGGGGGCTCGTCGGCTCGGGTCCCCCCGGCAACGCGTCGGCAGCCGCCTCTGGGAAAAGGGCTCTGTCCCTGGGCACCGCCTCCTCCCCCCGCCCGTCCCCAAGTCAGACGCTCGTAACTGCCGGGGGCCGAAGCCTGCCCGACGACAGGCGAGGATCAGGGCCCCGGCAGCAGGTGCCCGGGTCGCCGCGTCTAAAATAAGGCACCGGTCTAGTGTCCAGAGATAAGGGAGCAGTCCAGTCCTCCAGGATCTCAAGCTGGGCCGCCGCGTCCTCCCAACCGCCTCAACCGCCTCAACCGCCTCACCCGCTACCCCAAGAACCGTTCTCTCTGGCGACGGACACGCCCTCCCCTCGGGCCGGAGCCTCTTCGACTCGCCCGCCCCCCAGGGCCGCTCACCGGACCGAGAAGTTCCCGCTACCGCCGCCGCCGCGACCGCTACCGCCGCCGCCGCCGCCGCCGCCGCCGGCCCCTCGGGCCTCGCCCCTCACACTGCCGCCGCCTCCCACAGAAGCGGCACAACGGCTACCTCTGACGGGCCGCGGGACCCGGAACCACTTCCTTCCGGAACCGCCTCGCCCCGCCCCCGCCCTGGCCACGCCCACTGTCCATTACCTCGCGCTGAGCGCGCTCTCCCACTGACCTCTGCTCTCAACGCTTTCCCAGTGACGGGCGCCCCGCCTGAGTGGCTCCGGCCTGAGCTCCTGCGCCCTCTGCCGGCCGTTCCCACCTCTGCATCTCTGTCCAGGGCGCATGCGCCGTCTCCCTCCGGGAAGGAAGGAACACAATGGGCACAAGGGGCGAGGCCCGAGGATCCTGGAGGTTAAAGGTCAGGGGTAGGAGCTCACCCCTCAGTCACAGGCAGGAGCTTGGTCCCGTGGATTTCAGCCCACCCGAACCTGCAATGGCTGTGGCCTCTTTCCTGCCTACTCAATCTCCAACCATTCCCCATGGCTTTAAATTAAGCTTCTACCCAAAAAGAAAACCTCCCCTCTAGACCTTCCAAACAGGTTAATGATACCATTCTCTCTCCACCATGCAATTAAAAATATTGACTCATTTTTGCCAGCTCTCTTGATTTCCCTCCTCCCACACTCCATCCAGCACCCCAAAAGTAGTATGTCCTCACTCTTGAAGCTTTCTCACTTGACACTTTGATGTTCTTTTTACTCCTTGCAAGATTTCTCTTTCAGGGTCCACTCCATCAGGTGGACATTTTATCTTGCCTTGCCACCATCACCTACTTCCTGCATAATTTTCCGTCTCCACCTGAATTACTGCCATCAACCTGATGAATCCAACACCCATGACTAAGGCATGCTTCCTTAACTTCCTCAGTCCAGATGACTTGACCTCTATTCTACTTAATCCATCCATTCCCAGGTACCCATTCTATAAAATCTAGATATCCATAACTTCATACTGTGTTGTAGCTAAAACCTTAAGTTTACAAACCCCATTTATTTGGACTCAATCCTCATTCTTGCAGTCCTGTGTCCCCCTTAGTCCCAATATACTTGTTCTTCAAAATCCACAGAGCCCTCACATCCCCTGACAGGCCCACGGCCTTTGACTTCAACCACTCTTGTAAGCAGAACACTTGAATCTTTGATACACTCTAATATTAAATCACTAACTTGAAACACTCCAATTATCTGCCTTTTCCATTCCTACACCTAGGTTTCCAAGCACTGCTATACAACTGCCACACAACTATAATATTAATATGGAGACCCCCTGCAGTGGAGAGCCTTGGTGCCTCTCAGGAATCCTTTTATGTGACCTCTCTCATTTCCATAATAGCTGTTCCTAATCCTTACCACTCTCTTTAAGCCCCATATCAATGATCATTTTCCTTTCTTCATACATGAGTTTTGCTTCCTGTTTTGCAGAGAGAATTTCCTGGCACAGTGTATAAGGCCTTGCATTATGTGGTTCATACTTACCTCTCTAGTTGCTCTCCTCTTTTAATCAATGCTTGGAAACATAGGTGTAGGAATGGAAAATGCAGATAACTGGAGTGTTTCAAGGTGGTGGTTTGATGTTAGAATGTTTGCATGACACTTATTTCTTTATAAATAGCTGTGTTCCCTACTGCTGCTGCTAAGTCACTTCAGTCGTGTCTGACTCTGTGTAACCCCATAGACAGCAGCCCACCAGGCTCCTCTGTCCCTGGGATTCTCCAGGCAAGAATACTGGAGTGGTTTGCCATTTCCTTCTCCAGTGCATGCATGCATGCTTAGTCGCTCCAGTCGTGTCCGACTCTGTGCGACCCTATGGACAGCAGCCCACGAGGCTCCTCTGTCCATGGGATTCCCTAGGCAAGAATACTAGAATGGGTTGCCATTTCCTTCTCCGTTCCCTACCTCACTGTAATCCTAATTTGGCAGAGACCAAATCTGTTGCTATTACCAGCATTTAGCAGAATGTCTGGCACATGGTAGTGAGTCATTTTCATAAGTATGTGCTTTCTTTTCCACGATTAGGTTTTGTGTGCTTCACAAATACATATGTGTGTATATGTATAATGAAGTATACAAAATTAATATATATATATATTTCTTTTGATTCATCTTTGAACAAAGTGATTTTTACTTAGACTTATTACTGATTAATAATAAGCACAAGTAGATGGCCCTTGCCCTTAATGCTGCTTGTGTGGACAGAGAAGTAGTTTGCATAAGGTCTCAGCTCTTGCTGTGTATATGACTAGAACACATATATAGAACCAGCCTAAGAGAAGTGAAATGTTATTTGCCTTTCCATTTATATTGTTTTTCTTTGGTTTTCAGGCAAGCCAAATCTACTGTAGAATGCCAAGTATACTTAATATAAGAGTTCTATATTAGTGAGAATAAATTATGCTATGATAACAATCCCCAGATCTCAGTGGCCTATAGCAACAAGTGCTTATTTTTCACTTATATTTCAAGTCCACCACAGGTCAGCTTTGGTTCTATCTGAGACCTGATGGGTTACAGTTCATGGGGTCACAAAGAGTCGGACACGACTAAAACAACTTAGCACACACACACGAGACATTGCTGGTGTCAAATCCAAAGAAAAGGACCATGAGTAGGATCGTGCATTGGATCTTAAGGCTTCCGCTTTAAACCTGAATCAGAAATTCTAGGGGCGGGACCCAGCACAGTTTCAACAAGCCTTCCATGGGATTTTAAACCATGCTTAAGCTCAAGAACTACTTCTCTGTTGCTTGTATTTTCTGTAAACCAGCAGATGAACACAGAGACTTGATAAAATTCACACTAGTTTTTAAACTGATTCTTAAACCAGAAAAAAAAAAAAAGTCAAATTAAAAAGAGAGAGAGAGAGAATCCAGGCTCTTGACATAGCCCAAGTGCCAACTGTCATTGTCATTTTTTGGAGGAACACTGCTTCGGGGCAAACCTGTCAGCTGCCCTGATGTGTACCTCCAGCCATCCTTCTGGATAGCTTTCTTTTTTAAATGCTAATGTGAGAATAAGGTAATTAGGAAGAAGTAGGACAAATCACTCTTTCATCCCTTGACAATGCTGTTGGCCCAGATTTTTCTCAGTTTTAGTCTACTCTGGTCCTTATAACCCAGGACTGACAGAACCAGGTAAGTTTTCTCTTTCCATAACCATCTGACTTTGGTTACGTTCCTTAACACTGTCAGTGAAATTGAATGTAGAATGCTTAGCTGGCTCTGATCCCTCCTCTTTTTCTTCCATTCCATGATATAGGCACTTTTTTGGTGGACACTGTCCTTTACCTTTACTTTTTAAAGAGCATCATCAACAGTAGAGCACAGACAGAAATGATTTATAACATTTGGAAGAAAATGATTTTAGACAGGCTTATGCTGCAGATTTCTTTTTGCTCATTCTAGTCACTGACTTTATGGCTGTTTTCCTACTGAGATGGAGGACAAATTCCTAAACAAGATTTGGTAGCCGCTACCAGCCCTTTGGTTCCATAAATTATTTCCTTTGTAATGCAATATGTGAAGCAGCTTGGCCCTGGTTCTGAAAGCAATAAAATATGTGTGGTTTTCAAACAATGTGTCAAAAGTCAGTGATTATTGTGAAAATAAATTTTTTGATTGATGTGAACTACCTACATTGATGCAAGGCAAAAAGTAATGGTGAAGTTAGGTTTAAAACTTAATTTCACTGCAAAATAATTGTTTAAAAATTCATTACTCACCTTATTTATATCTTTACAGTTCTCCCTGAAGCTCTTCCCCTAAATACTTAAAAAAATTTTTTATTGGCCACACCACATGGCATGCAGGATCTTAGCTTCCCTGACCAGGGATTGAACCCATCCCCTATGCAGTGGAAGGGCTGTCTTAACCCGTGGACCACCAAGGAAGCCTTTTTTCCCCAAACCCTTGATAAACTGAGTTCACCTATCTTTTCCTATCACAAGCAGGTCCTGCGTCCTGACACAACCCAGACACCAGTCATTAAGCTCTCAGAACTTTCATTTGCATGATCAATTTGCTTTGTTTAACTCTGTATTTGTTAGGTACCCCATAGCTGCTTCTTAAATAGCACCATGCCTAGCTGGCTCTGGTGGGGTTCTTCCAGGAACAGGCTCTGAGACCAGTTAGCACAGAGGAAGGGCTCAGGGAGTGCTGGGGGTGGGTGAGTGGGAAGGGGGAGTGAAGGAAGCAGAAGCCAGAATTTGGGCTGCAATACAGTTTCAACAAAGGCCTCAGATGCTCCCCCCAGGGAGCTCCAAAGCTGGGACAGCCCTTCTGAGTTGTCCTACCTTGAGGCAAGGGTCTTCACAGGCCCAAATAATTCAGTCAGGATCCAGCCTCTCAGGCTGCCCAAGTGAGAGGATTTAACGTTGGTGAGGCAGCCTCCTTCCGTCAAGGGTAATTCTTAGAAAAGAACGCCATCAACAAGCCTCAGCAACTTACCTCCAGCATCTGGAAGGACAAACACCTTGGTCCTAAAGGGGAGGTCCATCCAGATGGTGCACCACAACATTCACGACACTAGCATCCAATGTGACCTTCAAAGCCATTAGAGCCTCTGCTTAAACTTTCCTACAGGCTGTTGAGCGCTTAGTGTCCTCATTGTCAAAGTGTAAGTTCCCAAAGGTTACAAACGTAATTGTGATATAAATGTTCAGTGAGCATGTGTTACACCTGTGTTGTAAGGGTTCAGAACGAGCCACCCCCAGACGTGCCACATTCTCATGAGGATTATTTTGAGACTCTGCATATTCAAGAGAAACTACTGCCCTCCTTTGATTATCTAGAAGAATTGAATTTTTTTTTAAACCAGAGAAGACTCACTAGCAGAAATAAATTTTGTCCACGTGGCCCCATCTACATGGCAGGACAAACATCCAATTACCAAACATCTGCTCTTCTTATCATCCTTTGGGTGACACCCTTGTCCTTGGAAGCCCCTGGCCCCATTCCATTCCTCAGCTCAGACAGCAAAGGCCTCATTTTACCTGTCTTCAAACCTCTTATAAACATGGGGTCTCTGATCCTCTCATGTATGTGGAGTTCCCATATGTATGAAATTAAAGTTGATTACCTCCTGTTAGTCTGTCTCAACGTTGATTTCTTAGATGAGCCAGAAGAACCAAAAATGGTATGGCAAGTTTTCTTCCTTCCTGACAGTGTTTAACTCATTAAGGAGCAGGATAATGAAACTTGATCAAGAAAGATATGAAACTGATTGTGACATGCCCTTGGATTTAAGTGTACACACAGCAACACACATATTTAGTGGACAAAGAATGCTGGATAAAACTGTAAAGTTAGATACAAAACTGCTTAGTGCCCTACAGGGACAAACAGACATAAGCTTTGGAATTAGCTTTTCTATGGGACAAAAGTCATTACAACTTCCTGGCTACAAGTGAGTAACTCCAGAGATGAGGTCCTAGTACACAGCACTCAGGCAGTCATGCAAAGTCACATGCCCCAAGACTCAGCAGCCCCTTGGGCTGCCTTGTTGAAACCATACTCTTGCAGGACTCTGTAAGGGCACAGTTATCTTTCAGCCTATTTCCAAGTTCTGCATCATTTCTTACTAGCAGTGAACATTGAACAACTCATACCAGCCATTGGAGCTGTCACTGTACAGGGGTGGCCCCTGAGAAGTCTTCAGAAGGCCAGGTCTACTGTGCAAATGGAATTGCTTCTTTCCTCTCAGTGATGCCAGTAGGATCCCATTTGTTCTAAAACAACCAGGAAGACCAGCCACGGGGGCTGCATTCAACCCCAAAAGCTCTTCCAACATCTACAGTGTAGAACCTAGTTCCTCCCTAGCTGTCATCTCTATGGTGACAACGTTCTGGCTCTCAAAGATGAGCCTGCATGTGCTATTCATGCAGGAAAATGTGATTCAAAGACAAGTACAGCCAACAGAGAGCTGTGGGCTGATTCGAAAAAGGAAGTTCCCTTAAGCAAAAGCTTAATTCCTTGGGGCTGTATTCCTTATATTTTGTATCTCGTGAGATGGGGGAAGCCTGCCTTCATACTTTCTTGGAAGTCCAGAAGGCTGATCACTTCAAATCTTTCCCCTAACATCAACCATCTCTCAGGGCCAACGGGAAGAATCAAACTTGGCATTTCCTACCTGTTGCACAGAAGCTTCTTGCTTATTTACCACAGAGCTAAAGGCAGGCTCACCATTCCATGTCTCTCATCGGCCTAAAGGGCCCATGCTGGGCATCTGATAGAAAGCCCATGTTTGGCACCTGATGCAATATTTATGCACAGAGAACGTGAAACAAAACAGCCAACATAAATTGACTTACATAAACACAACCATAATTTGGCCTGTTGGAAATTATGGGGAAAGGGGGAACGACTGGTTCAGGGAATATTATTTTCAAATCCCATGGTCTTGCTTCCAGGTACAATAGGAACTTGAACTGGTGGTAAACTTTGCTACTGTGAGTAGACAGATGGATAAGTAACCCTTGAATAGCACACTCAGATGAAAAGGTTCTAGAATTAGATAGTGGTGATGGTTGTGTGACTGTGAAGAAATCAAAGACGGAGTTATTTCCTTTAAAAAGAAGGAATTTTTATGGTATGTGAATGATATCACAATAGTTTAATAAAAAGGATCAGAACTATGACTCTCCATGGGGCTTCTGCCCCTTCTCCACTATAAGCACCTGCTCTATCAAAGCATTTCTGCTGCTCTCCGGGTCGGAGAGCCCGCCAACTCCTCTGGGGGCACCAAAGCAGCGGGTCAATCCCAGTTCTGCAAAGTTCCATCTGTGTCCTTGGGAAAGTAACCCTCTCCTACCTACCTCACATCCTTGACAAGTCTTGGGACCACCTCTCATACAGCATGGATATGCTGACTGTTCTGGTCCATTCCTGCAGGAGAAGCTTAAGCCATGGCAAATGGAGGCCACTGCTTCCCACCTCCTGAGACCACGGCATATCCCAAATTGGGGGAAGCATCAGTTTGGGTCTACGGAGGTTGGTACCAAGCCTCGTGTCTCCATTTTCCCCTGACTTAAACCTTGAACCATAACTGACACCCACATCTTGGACCCTGCTCCTGACCTGATCATTTCCTTACTTCTGGGTCCTTATCCCCACCCCATCAGAGATCCTAAACTTGGTTGACCTTCAGGAGACACCAAGTCACATGTTCTCTCTCTCCAGAAACAAATGATCCACCCACCCTATCTCATGATGCATTAAATTCTCATGTCTCTTGGGTGTGTTGCTGATTTCTATTTCAAATTCTATTTCTCTATTCAGTTCAGTTCAGTTCAGTCACTCAGTCGTGTCCGACTCTTTGCGACCCCATAGACTGCAGCACGCCAGGCCTCCCTGTCCATCACCAACTCCCGGAATTCACTCAGACTCACGTCCATCGAGTCAGTGATGCCATCCAGCCATCACATCCTCTGTCGTCCCCTTCTCCTCCTGCCCCCAATCCCTCCCAGCATCAGAGTCTTTTCCAATGAGTTAACTCTTTGCATCAGGTGGCCAAAGTATTGGGGTTTCAGCTTTAGCATCATTTCTTCCAAAGAACACCCAGGGCTGATCTCCTTTAGAATGGACTGGTTGGATCTCCTTGCAGTCCAAAGGACTCTCAAGAGTCTTCTCCAACACCACAGTTCAAAAGCATCAATTCTTCGGTGCTCAGCCTTCTTCACAGTCCAACTCTCACATCCATACATGACCACAGGAAAAACCATAGCCTTGACTAGACGGACCTTTGTTGGCAAAGTAATGTCTCTGCTTTTCAATATGCTATCTAGGTTGGTCATAACTTTTCTTCCAAGGAGTAAGCGTCTTTTAATTTCATGGCTGCAGTTACCATCTGCAGTGATTTTGAAGCCCCCAAAAATAAAGTCTGACACTGTTTCTACTGTTTCCCCATCTATTTCCCATGAAGTCATGGGACCAGATGCCATGATCTTCGTTTTCTGAATGTTGAGCTTTAAGCCAACTTTGTCACTCTCCTCTTTCACTTTCATCAAGAGGCTTTTTAGTTCCTCTTCACTTTTTGCCATGCAGTAACCTGCATATCTGAGGTTACTGATATTTCTCTATTAGACTGCACTATTTTAGTTATGGAAGTTTTACTATATATTTTACTGTTTATTGTGGGGGGAGTCTCTGTTTTAAAGACTTATTTTATAAATTTCTTAGCTTTGTGTTCATTTTCTTATATGAAATGTACAAATTATATTTTCTTTTTCTAAGATCCCACATGGCTTATGGGATCTTAGTTTCCTGACCAGGGATTGAAGTCAAGCTCTTGACAGAGAAGGCACTGAGTCTAATCACTGGACTGCCAGGGGTTCCCTGTCCAACTATATTTTAAGTTGCAAAACGGAAATCTCATGGAGTAGAACTTCATTTAATTTACATGAATGTGAGGGTGAGTCACCTACTTGTCTTTGTCAGGTATGTAGGCTTTTCCTTTCAGGAACATGGCATGTCTTTCTATTTACATCTAATGTTCTCTGGCCAAGTTTTAGACAAAGTTTGTTCTTTCTAGAAATTTTATAAGCTTTTTAAGGATTATTTTCCTGTTTTTAATGTATAAGAAAATGATCAATTTTTCTTCTCTTAGTGGTCAGCTCCCCTGTGCAACTATCCGAGTTTCCTAGTTATTTCATTTGGGCTCCCCACAAAAAGACTACCTGTAAAGGCTTCTCTTTTCTAATGTTCTTAAGAGTTCTTGCTCCATTTTCTTACATAACTGTGCTTCCTGAGTAACACTAAAGAGTGGGGATGGATGTCACTCAGTGTTGTGCCCCAATGTAATGGGTATAACTCTAGAAACAAGTTATTTCTTTACATTTGCTTTCCAAATTAAAAAAAAAAAAAAACTATGAAAGCATTTGACTAAGAGAAAACCTGTAGTTACTAAGAAAGATTTAGAATGTCACAAAACAGAAATTGCTCTTAGGAATGACTAGCCACCACTACAATTCTCTGGTCAGAGCTCATGATGACAGAAACTACTTTATAATGCCACAGTCCAAGGCCAGCATATGGAAAAAATTAGGATGTCCCTGGTGGCTCAGAGGTTAAAGCGGCTGCTTGCAATGAGGGAGACCTGGGTTCAGTCCCTGGGTCAGGAAGATCCCCTGGAGAAGGAAATGGCAACCCACTCCAGTATCCTTGCCTGGAGAATCCCATGGACGGAGGAGCCTAGTGGGCTACAGTCCACGGGGTCGCAAAGAGTTGGACACGACTGAGCGAATTTACTTTCACTTTCACTTTTCCACTCCTGTACCCTCAACTAGAGGCTTTGTCATCAGAACTAAGGAGAGTTGCACTGACTGAACCCTCAGCTTCAGAGATGGCAGTCCAGAAGTTATCACAAAGATCCGACATCCCTATTTCAGTTCTGGCCCTTCTACTCCCAGTCTTGGTTGGAACTGCCTTCCAGGCTGTAAACAAGTCATGATTTAGATGCAACAAAGTTGGTGTGGGTTTCAGCTTACTGGAAAACAGGGGTCATCATTTCCATTATAATTTTGTTTAAATGCCAGATTGCTCTGTCGAACGTTTTTGGAGATTACACTAAGGTTAACTTCATCTTAGCCAGCTAGAAATCCCTCACATCACTGGTATGAAAGTAGAACTTTACTATACTTACAAGTTCCTCATGTCTTGGCACAGCTCATCACTGAAGCTTATTTCCACAGTTGGCTTCAGTTGCAACTGGTAATAGAGGAATTTTCATGAGTTAGACAGGGAAAGGACACCCACACGGGATTTTAAATTTTTTTCCAATAAGTTTTTTAGAAACCTGGTATCTGGTTTGGTTTCAGCACATTTTTTTTCATTGAGCCTACAGAAACAAACAAAGCACTACACACCATCAGACTCTTTAATGAAAATGTATTTCACAGTAAACACAATGTACACGTCATGCAAATGAGGCATCACCATGATCACAATGGTGCTGTGAGGTACAACAGACTGCAAGAAAACAGACATTTAGCAAAACAGGGCTGTAAAAAAGATGGTGAGACATTTTTTTTGAAAGTCAGACCATGCTATCATTTTCTGTGTGCTTGTCATAAAAGGGATTTTCCCCCAGATAGTCATCAAGAACCATGGCACTGTATTATTGGAGGCATGTATTTTATTTAGTATATACACCATACACAAACATACATAGTTTCCATAACTAATAGTCTCACGCTGGAGCTGGTTTTAAGAGCACATGAACAAGATTACTACTGAGACTTCTTTGTACATTCTGGTTGCAAACTTCAGTCAGAATTATGGATCTTTCCAAACTCTTTATTGTACAAGATAAAAAAAAAGGTTACTTTAATCTGAAAGTCACATTTCACCACAAGAAATGAAGAAAACATACTGCGGCTGCTGCTGCTAAGTCGCTTCAGTTGTGTCCGACTCTGTGCGACCCCAAAGACAGCAGCCCACCAGGCTCCTCTGTCCCTGGGATTCTCCAGGCAAGAATACTAGAGTGGGTTGCCATTTCATTCTCCAATAGAAAACATACTATTATACGGCAAAAAATGTGTGGAATATACATACATTCTACTGTCATTTTCTTCCGTCCAGATGTTTTTATGTTCAAGTCTGTTATAGTGCCATTCTGGAGCCAGTGCAGGGCCCCTTGTCTCAGAGCACAATGCTTTTCATTTGTGCCTGCTTTTATTAGAGTTGAACGAACAAACAAAAGGCCCAAGAGCCAAGAAGAAAACAGCAACATGAAAAGCAACCACCTGTGCAGGAGATGCACAAATTATTCAATCCAGAAGCCACCTGAAGGTTTGGAGTGACTATAGCTTGGAGGATTTAAAGGTGCAACATGAAAAGGCCCTTGCAAGATTCAAGTGCCCAAGTCTGGAGGAATATGCCTAAGAGAGCAGACAGTCTTCCATGCTGTTCAATGGCTTCCTTAACTCAGCCAGACTCACTCTGCTGGCCACCCAAGGAGCAATGAGAAGCAACACATTTTGCAGGCAACTAAGCTTAATAATATTAAATGTGGCTTCTTGATAGAAACTTCCAGCAAAGAAACCTCAGAGATGAGGGAAACCCTCCCGAATTTGTTCTTCTTCTAAAAAGAGCCAGGGAGATATGCAGCCCAAGTTCAGTATATGTTTAAATAGAGTCTGGGTAAATGTCTAGAATATTTACCAGAAAAGACATCTAAATGTTTATATGCTCCAAGTTTGGGGATAAGAATGGCTATAAGGTGACTTTTCAAGTCAAAATCACACGGGTTATTCAGAAGATCACTATAATAATAGAGGAGTACAGGAAGCGCTTTATCAGCGGCTAAAGCTCATAAATAGAACCGTAACATAGAACTCTGCTAAAGCGCGAAAAGGCCAGTGTCTCAAGCTTCTACTGAGAGTGGCCAGCGTTTGACATACTAACTAGGAATGCAGTTACATTTCAATTTAGTAGTTTAGAATCCAGCAGTTAAAGACGACTGAAGTTTCTTCAAAGGGCTGGCAGCTCAGATTTGACTACCAGCAGCTTCACGGGTTCTCCAAACACCACCTGTGTCAATTCAAAACCAAAACCAGGTGAAACCAATGTAGAGACAATATTTTCCAATTTGTAGCATCTATTCTCTGTCACTAAAATGGTCATGCAGTGTGGGACTTTCTACCTTCTCAGTAACTACATTTCCTTGGCTTACAGTACCTATCAATGGAAGTGCTGCAGCATTTTGTGTAGGACTATTCTTTGGGTGGGGGGATCAAATTTTCTTCATGTGGGACTATCCTAAAACCTTCAGGATGATTAATGTCACAAGTTTTGCTTTCCAAATGCCAGTGCTGCCTCCAGTGACAATAACCCACTCCAACACATTTCCAGTGGGGGGTGGTGCCACCTCTGGCTGAGAAGAATTTGCTAACTAGACTATACGACAAATGAAAATATACAAGGAATGTAAATAAATTATTTAGCCAAGATTTTTTTTGAACAGGGATTTTGGACTTTTTTTAGTTAGAGAGGTAGGAAATAGATTTGAGGAGCCATGAACACTCTTCTAGGTTTTGTGGATTTTCTGGTCCTTATTTGATACTGAGGTAGGTGAACCAAAGGGTGCAATGTACGCTAACAACAAAATAAACCTCTCACTAAATATTAATCCATGTAACTGTCAGGGAAATAGAACACTCAGGTGAATTTTTTTAAGTGTCCAAAAAGTAGCTACTCTTCCAACCACGGATATGGTTTATTTTTAAAACTACCTGTCATGCATTCCCTCTCATATGTGAAAAGGACCACAACTGCTTCCCCAAGAGCTAAGAGAAGAACCAAACTCTAAAATGTACCGTCTACAGCCAGTAGCTGAGATCATGTATAAATAAGCATTTGAGACATGGTGACCTCAGCCACATGGCCTCCCCAACTTGTTTCCTTGTTTGAGAAATAGAAAGGTTGGACTAAATCACATCAGTTATCAAAGTACTGTTATAGGAGTGGAATATCATAAAACTAGGTGACTGACAGAATGTTGAGAACAGAAAATTTTTGTAACAGTCTAAAATGGGAGGAGCAATTAGTTATGAAAAGATCTGATGATAGATTCTGCTTTCATCATTCAAAACTAAGCCCCAAAATCTGAAGTAAAGCCAACAGGAGGTGATTATAACTACACACAAATTCAGAGTGTTTATAACCCATAAATGTAGCTTACTCAAAGAAGGAGCTTCTAGAAACACTTTGGGAAGAAAAAAGGGCCAAAGGAAGGGAACAAAAGCTTCAGGGCACAAACTTTGGTTCTTCCCCCACTTGCCTCAGGGGGGAATATGATCCAAGAACAGATGTTTGCTTTGAAAGAATCCAGAAGAAGTCAACAGAACAGCGAATCACTTGGCCCAACACTCACCAATGTATATGAGTGATTCTAGATAGAATGTAGGATATCGCTGAATAAAACTAGTGGGGGTGGAATTCTCTTGTCTCTAAAAAGTTGCTACTTGAGACAGATGGCTGGTCAAACTTTTAGCCAGTGCTTCTACACACATTGCCCCAAACAGCAGGGGTGAGCACAAGGGGTGTGGTGCTGAAGGCTCTTGTCTAAAGGATTCATTTGAGAAATCCATCTCAATTCTTGTGTGTGCTGCAGTATATACCATGAATTCACATTTATATTTGTGCTTTTTAAATAAAATTGACTATCCAGGAGGCTGAGTGATGTTTATCTTATCTTCACAAACCCAGGTTGAAGAGTTACAGATTTAGACTGTCATCAAAAGACTGTACCTTTCATTAAAGAGATGTTGTATTTGTCAACAGAAGGTGTTCAGAGTATTTTCTTGGCCAGGACTGTTAAATCCTTCGATCAGGTTTTTGTTACAGTCATCCAAGCTGAGATTTTCACTGGATCTCTTGGGGAAAATGGGGGGGCCAGTGAAATCTAAGAGATCTTGAAGTGCTCGGGCATTACCAGTTCCATTTTGGTCCAGAGATACCCCAGGAATCATTTCACTCACTGGTGAAAATTCTGGGATAGAGATAAGCTCTTCTTTTGAAACAGGACTGGAGGGTGGAGGGAGAAAGGGAAGGAGAGAGATGGAGAGATAGAGAGACAGACAGACACAACTATTAATTCTACTTGTCATATTTTGTTATACTACTCTTCTTTCCTAGAGAAGATGGATTTAGAGCCAGAGTTGTGTGTAACACATTATAAAAGATACAGGTTAGTTCAAGTCTGAGACACTGACAGAAATGAGGCCCCCATGAATGAGAACGGGGAAGTGGATTTGAGACAGGAGAACAGGGGCAGTGCACAACCTTTGAAAGAATGACATAACCCTTGAGGATACGACAAAAACTGGTTAGAACCAGTTAGGCCCAAGATAGTAGAAGACTGGATATCCACTAGACCTTGGGCCTCATTATATGCTCACTGTAATACATTAGTATACAATAAATGACACACGCAAAGATGCCATGACAGTTTAGAGAAGTTCTGTGGTGTGTCAACCATAGGCCTAGCTCAGATGAGCAGTGAGCTGGGATGTGAAGTCCCCTCACCAGGGGTCTCTCTGAACAGCCAGAGTAGGGCTGCTGTCAGGTTTGTCTTTTTTTTTTTTTTTTTTTTTTTCCTCCTCCGTAAGAGCCCAGAGAAGAATCTAGAAAAACTAGCTGAACTGCAGAAGCTCAGATGATCTGTCTCCCTCACACTGAATATAGTTAAAGCGAAGCAGCTGACCTAACACCACTTCCGGTGGCTGGAGCCTGGGCAAACTGTTTCATTACTGGGAACGCCTGCCCCATTTCCACCGTGACCACCTCCATTCCCGGGATTTTATCAGCTAGTCAGAGCATGAGGAGGACAGAATGGTGCCATAAGCTTGGGCACTGCCCCCAGGAGTCACCCTTCTCCAAATGCAGAGGCAGCCACAGTAAGAACACAGCACACAAACAAAGCTCCTTCATTTCCTTGAACCTTGGCCAGTGCCAGGTCTCGTCCAGTTCCCTCACCCAGAGGCAGAAAAAATAAGCACAACTGCCTCAAAGTGGCATGGGGTGGGTGGGTGGATGGGTGGGTAGGTACTGCATTATCCTTTATGATGCCTCAGCAGTTCCCACCTACTGGAGGGGACAGAGTGGTGCCAATCAGGGGAAGTCTGCCAGGACAGTGGTGGGTGGTAGCAAGGGCTGAGGAGGTGCTGTTATCAGACTGCTCAGGACTCGCTCTACTGCGGACAGGGCGGCTGGACTCCGTGTTTTCACATTATGTGGCTTAAGGCCAGCTGCAATATTTACAATCAGTGTGCCCTGGGAAAGGCCCTGCTCCCCAACCCCTCACCCTAGGCCAAGGCTGAGAATTCACAGGAAGGAGAGAAAGGTAAGCTGCATCAGGCTGGAGCTCTGGCAGAGCTTGTGCAAAATCCTGGCATTTCCCCCTGAACACAGAGAAGACCCCCACTCCAGTCTCTGCCCCAAGCCCAGGCTGACTGAGCATTACTTTTGTCGGGGAATAATTTGCCAGGTGATGTTATCCAAAACACACCAGTTAAGAATTCCTTAAGTCGTTAGGATCTGAAAGCAAATTAGTTCCTTTATCAAGTCTCCAATGACAAGTCTATTTAAACATGAGACACTGGACACAGTGGGTGGGCCCTTTTGGTGCCCTACCCAGATCCCCTTTACCTGTGGTTGTGCCCATCCTCCAGCTGCTATGGACTCACAGCTGACACGCTTCCTCTGGACAACTGCCTTGGCTGATGGAAGCATCCCCACCCCAGATTCTCCACAGTCAACAGCTGATGAACACAGTGCCATGAAGGCCCTGTCTTTACCACAGTCAGAGCCCTTTCTGGTGGAAGACCATCCTACAGAGCTCCATGAGACCAGCTGAGACTGCACCCTTGCTGAGTGACTTCCCCTGGCCAATCCTGCTTCCCTCCTACTCCCATCTCCTGAGAGCTCTCCTCCACTAAAATCCATGCCCCAGAATCCCTGTTCCGGGTTCTGCTTCTAGGGAACTCAACCCAAAATATAGATATTACTTATACCATGGTTAGTTTTCCTGAATAGCAACTGCACCTATTTTAGGTGTGTACAAAGATTTGGGGGTGGAAAAGATGAAATCAACTAAGGGATGGTGGAGGTATCTGGGGAAGAGATGAGGCTCAAATTCAAAAGCAATGTACTTACCTCATATCCATAGACAGAACTTCTTCGGTTGAATCATCTAGACTGTTTGATTTCCCATCAAGGGTGTCCAGATGAACAAGTCCCTCAACTGGTTTAAGTTCATCAGTGAAAACATCTTGAGGGGAAGTTTCTGGGGCAGCATGTTCCACAACATTTACTTCCTGGCAGGTGTTCAATACACTGATTTCTGACAGAGAACACAAAGTATTCCATCAATCATAAAATATACCAATGAAATAACATGGGGAATATCTGTGTAGGCAATCCTCTGCTTTACCAATGATGCAACATCTTTTGTAAAAAGAACCCCAGGCAGTCACCTTCATACCAGGAAGAGAAGACAAATGACATCATCTGTGTTTGTGCAGGGCTCATGCCCCACTCTCCCCACTTAATGGATCCCAGCTCTATTGTGGTGAAGGGGCTTGCATAACTCAATGAAGCCATGAGCTATGCCATGCAGGGCCACCCAAGAAGGACAGGTCATAGTGGGGAGTTCTGACAAAACATGGTCCACTGAAGGAGGAAATGGCAACTCACTCCAGTATTCTGCCTTGAGAACCACATGGACAGTAATGAAAAGGCAAAAAGATATGACACCAGAAGATGAGTCCCCCAGGTCAGAAGGTGTCCAATATGCTACTGGGGCAAAGTGGAGGGCAATTACTAACAGCTCCAGAAAGAATGGAGCAACTGGGCCAAAGCAGGAACAATGCTCAGTTGTGGATGTGTCTGGTGGTGCAAGTTAAGTCAGATGCTTTAAAGAACAATATTGCATAGGAACCTGGAATGTTAGGTCCATGAATCAAGGTAAATTGGATGTGCTCAAGCAGGAGATGGCAAGACTGAACATCAACATCTTAGGAATCAGGGAACTAAATGGACGGGAATGGCAAATTTAATTCATTATATTTACTACTGTGGGCAAGAATCCCAAATGAAAGAGTCAACAATGCAGTCCTAAATGCAGTACTTGGGTGCAATCTCAAAAGTGACAGAATAAGCAAATGATTCAACATCACAGTAATCCGAGTTTATGCTCCAATCACTGGTGCTGAACAAGCTTAAGTTGATCAGTTCTATGAAGATCCACAATACATTCTAGAACTTACACCAAAAAAATATTTGCTTTTCATCATAGGGGATGGGGAGGCAAAAGTAGGAAGTCAAGAGATAACCAGAATAACAGGTAAGTTTGGTCTTAAAGAGTAAAAAATGAAGCAGGACAAGAGCTAACAGAGTTTTGTCATGAAAACACGCTGGTCATAGCAAACACACTCTTCCAACAACTCAACTCTATACACACGAACATCTCCAGATGTCAGTACTGAAACTGGATTGACTATGTTCTTTGCAGCTGCTGAAGATGGAGAAGCTCTACACAGGCAGCAAAAACAAGACCAGGAGCTGATTGTGGCTCAGATCATGGGCTCCTTATTATAAAATTCAGGCTCAAAGTGAAGAAAGTAGGGGAAACCAATAGGCCATTTAGGTATTTGACCTAAGTCAAATCCCTTATGATTACGCAGCGGAGGTGACAAATAGATTCAAGGGATTAGGTATGGTAGACAGAGTGCCTGAAGAACTATGGATAGAGGTTCATAATATTGTACAGGAGGTGGTGACCAAAACCATCCCCCAAAAAAAGTAATACAAGAAAGGTCAAGTGGTTGTCAGAGGAGGCTTTACAAATAGCTGAGGAAAGAAGAGAAAGAAAGGCAAGGGAGATAAGGAAAGATACACCTAAATGAATGCAGAGTTTCAGGGAATAGCAAGGAGACATAAGAAGGTCTTCTTAAATGAGCAATACAAAGAAGGAGAGGAAAACAACAGAATGGGAGAAACTAGAGATATCTTTAAGAAAACTGGAGATATCAAGGGAACATTTCATGCAAGGATATGCATGATAAAGGGCAGAAACAGTAAGGACCTAACAGTAGCAGAAGAGATTCAGAAGTGGCAACAATAGACAGAATAACTATGCAAGAAAGGTCTTAATAACCCAGATAACCACGATAGTGCAGTCACTCACCTAGAGCCAGACATCCTGGTGTGTAAAGTCAAGTGGGCCTTAGGAAACATTACTATGAACAAAGCTAGTGGAGGTGATGTAATTCCAATGAGCTATTTCAAATCCTAAAAGATGATGCTGTTAAAGTGCTGCACTCAATATGTCAGCAAATTTGGAAAACTCAGCAGTGGCCACAAGACTGGAAAAGGGGAGTTTTCATTCCCCAGAGAAGGGCAACACTAAAGAATGTTCAAACTACTATACAATTGCACTTGTTTCACGTGCTCGGAAGATTATGCTCAAAATCGTTCAAATTAGGCTTCAGCAGTTCCTGAACTGAGAACTTCCAGATGTACAAGCTGGGTTTCAAAGAGGCAGAGGAACCAGAGATCAAAATGCCAACATTCGTTTGATCATGGAAAAAGCAAGCGAGTGCCAGAACAACATCTACTTCTGCTTCACTGACTATGCTAAAGCCTTTGACTGTGTGGATCACAACCAACTGTGGAAAATTCTTAAAGAGATGGGAATATCAGACCACTTCACCTGTCTCCTAAGAAACCTGTATGCAGGTCAAGAAGCAATAGTTAGAACCCAACATGAAACAACAGATTAGTTGAAAACTGGGAAAGCAATAGGACAAGGCTGTATACTGTCACCCTGCTTATTTAACTTATATGCAGAGTACGTCATGTGAAATGCTGGGCTAGATAAATCACAAGTTGGAATCAAGATTGCTGGGGAAAAAATAACAACAACAACTTCAGATATGCAGATGATGCCACTTTAATGTGAGAAAGTGAAGAGGAAGTAAAGAGCTTCTTGGTGAGGATGAAAGAGGAGGGTGAGAAAGCTGGCTTGAAACATTAAAAAAAAACAACAACTGAGATCATGGCATCAGGTCCCATTACTTCATGGCAAATAGAAGGGGAAAAGTGGAAGCAGTGACAGATTTTATTTTTTTGGGCTCTAAAATCACTGTGGATGATGACTGCAGCCATGAAATTAAAAGATCCTTGCTTGTTGGAAAGAAAGTTATGACAAACCTAGAAAGCGTGTTAGAAGGAAGAGACATCACTTTGCCAACAAATGTCTGTCTAGTCAAAGCTATGGTTTTTCCAGTAGTCATGGATGGAAATAAGAGTTGGACCATAAAAACGGCTGAGCACCAAAGAATTGATGCTTTTGAATTGTGAAGCTGGAGAAGACTCTTGAGAATTCCTTGGTGTGTAAAACCTGTCAATCCTAAAGGAAATCATCCCTGAATATTCATTGGAAGGACTGATGCTGAAGCTGAATCTCCAATACTTTGGCCACCTGATGTGAAGAGCCGACTCACTGGATAGGACCCTGATGATGGGAAAGATTGAAGGCAAAAGGAGAAGAGGGTGGCAGATAATGCAATGATTAGATAACATCACTGACTCAATGGGCATGAATTTGAGCAAACTCCAGGAGATAACGGAAGACAGAGGAGTTTGGCGTGTTACAGTCCGTGGGGTTGCAACATCGGACACAACTTAGTGACTGAACAACAACATGACTCACCCAAGAAATTTGATGTCATATCCTGTACAGGTCCCCAGGCTCTTGAGCCACAAGGCAAAAGAGAAATGTGAAGAGTGACTTTGATATGGATATATGTTTTCTGACTCTGGCTGCCACGAAACCTGAGGAGCTTTAAGAATCCGTGACAGAAAAGAGCTGGACTATCCAGAAGTCCCGAAGGCAGTAGAAACTGCTGTAGAATAAGAGAGTCAGTTCTTAACAGAACGTGACCAGCAATTAAGCCCTCTGGAAAGCAGCCTAGCCAGCAGATGGCCCGGCTCTGGTGCTGGGATTATTAGAGTAACTGAGGGACCTACTGGTTTTCAAGTGGACCTGTAGAGATGGAAACTCCCCCAGGGGGTGGTGGTGGAGAGAAGTACATGGGCTCCATACAGTGATAACGCTCTTCAGACCCATAGGTGCTAGTTCCCTACAGGGAACACCATGAGCCCTCACTTTCTCAAACGAAGAACCCAAGAATCAGATCTCCCGCTCACCTATTTTGTTAGGGACCATGGGTTCTGTCTTATTTTCCACACACAGAGCAGACTGAAGCTCCACTTTTGGGTCTTCTTTCTGAAAACAAACAGAGGGAAGGTAGGCTTTATGTACCAAGATAAGTGCTTTTGAAAAGCATCAGGGGTTATTTGGAACCAGGCTGAGCCATCTGTCTGTTCCATGGTAACTCTTTGAATTTTCTGAGTGTATTATAAATCAGCTCTGTTTCCCATAGTAATATGCCACCATTCTCTTTTTTTTTTAATCTGTGGACTACAGTGCTTCTCCCTGTATCCCTACCTCCACTTTTCCAAGGAAATTTTTATTACCACCCCATCCTGGAAACTCCTCTCTTAGACTCCTCTTTCCTTTTAGACACCAACAGTCTTCTTAATCTAGCCAGGAACAAAGCAGGAAGAACCCATTTTCTTCCTGGCTAATGCTCTCTGAGACCTACAACATCACTGAATATATTCTACCATTATATTCTTCTCAGTACATGAATTATGAAAATGGCACTCTGAATGCCTACCTTTACTTCCAAAGACACATCACTCTTTCTTGTTCTCTTCATAATTTCATCTATTCTCTGAAAACCAAAAAGAAACAGGTAAGAGGACTACACCAAAAAAAGATGTCCTTTTCATCAGAGGGGACTGGAATGCAAAAGTAGGAAGTCAAGAGATACCTGGAATAACAAATGTTTGGCCTTTTAATACAAAATAAAGCAGGGCAAAGGCTAACAGAGTTTTGCCAAGAGAATGCATTCGTCATAGCAAACACCCTCTTCCAACAACACAAGAGACGACTCTACACATGGACATCACCAGATAGTCAATACCAAAATCAGATTGATTATATTCTTTGCACTGAAGATGGAGAAGTTCTATCTATACAGTTAGCAAAAACAAGACTGGGAGCTGACTGTGGCTCAGATAATGAACTCCTTATTATAAAATTCAGACTTAAGTTGAACAAAGTAGGGAAAACCACTAGGCCCTTCTGGTATAACCTAAATAAAATCCCTTATGATTACACAGTGGAAGTGACAAATAGATACAAGGGATTAGATCTGATAGAGTGTATGGAGAACTATGGATGGAGGTTCATGACATTGTACAGGAGACAGTGATCAAGACCATCCTCAAGAAAAAGAAATGCAAAATGGCAAAATGGTTGTCTGAGGAGGACTTACATATAGCTGAGAAAAGAAGAGAAGGGAAAGGCAAAGGAGAAAAGGAAAGATAAACCCACCTGAATGCAGAGTTCCAAAGAATAGCAAGGAGAGATAAGAAAGCCTTCCTCAGTGACCAACGCAAAGAAATAGAGGAAAACAATAAAATGGGAAAGACTAGAGATCTCTTCATGAAAATCAGAGATACCAAGGGAACATTTCATGCAAAGATGGGTACAATAAAGGACAGAAATGGTATGGACATAACAGAAGCAGAAGATATTAAGAAGAGGTGGCAAGAATACCTAGTAGAACTATACAAAAAAGATCTTAATGACCCAGATAACCACGATGGTATGATCACTCACCTAGCGCCAGACATCCTGGAATGCAAAGTCAAGTGGGCCTTTGGAAGCATCACTATGAACAAAGCTAGTGGAGGTGATGGAATTTCAGCTGAGCTATTTCGAATCCTAAAAGATGATGATATGAATGTGCAGCACTCAATAGGCCAGCAAATTTGGAAAACTCAGCAGTGGCCACAGGACTGGAATACTCATTCAGTGGCCACTAAACGAAAAAGGTCAGTTTTCATTCCAATCCCAAAGAAGAGCAATGCCAAAGAATGTTCAAACTACTGCACAACTGCACTCATTTCACATGCTAGCAAAGTAATGCTCAAAATTCTCCAAGCTAGGCTTCAAGAGTATGTGAACTGAGAACTTCCAGATGTTCAAGCTGGATTTAGAAAAGGCAGAGGAACCAGAGACAAAATTGCCAACATCCGTTGGATCATTGAAAAAACAAGAGAATTCCAGAAAAACATCTACTTCTGCTTTATTGACTATGCCAAAGTCTTTGACTGTGTGGATCACAACAAACTGTGGAAAATTCTTAAAGAGATGGGAATACCAGATCACCTTACCTGCCTCCTGTGAAACCTGTATGCAGGTTAAGAAGCAACAGTCAGAACCAGACATGGAACAAAACTGGCTGGTTCAAAATTGGGAACGGAGTACCTCAAGGCAGTATATTGTCACCCTGCTTATTTAACTTATATGCAGAGTACATCATGAGAAATGCCAGGCTGGATAAAGCACAAGCTGGAATCAAGATTGCTGGCAGAAATGTCAATAACCTCAGATATGCAGATGATAACACCGTTATGGCAGAAAGTGAAGAGGAACTAAAAAGCCTCTTGATGAAAGTGAAAGAGGAGAGTGAAAAAGCTGGCTGAAAACTCAACATTCAAAAAACTAAGGTCATGGCATCAGGTCCCACCACTTCATGGCTAATAGATGGGAAACGATGGAAACAGTGATAGACTTTATTTTCTTGGGCACCAAAATCACTGTGGACAGTGACTGCAGCCATGAAATTAAGAGATACTTGCTCCTTGGAAGGAAAACTATGACAAACCTAGACAGTATATTAAAAAGCAGAGACATAACTTTGTTTAAAGGTCCATATACTCAAAGCTATGGTTTTTCCAGTAGTCATGTATGGATGTGAGAGTTGGACCATATAAACAAGGCTGAGTGCCAAAGAATTGATGCTTTTGAACTGCAGTGTTGGAGAAGACTCTTGAGAGTCCCTTTAACTACAAGGAGATCCAACCAGTCAATCCTAAAGGAAATCAGTCCCGAATATCCATTGGAAGGACTGATGCTGAAGCTCCAGTATCTTGGCCACCTGATGAGAAGAGCCAACTCATTAGAAAAGACCCTGATGCTAGGAAAGACTGAAAGCAGGAGTAGAAGGGCATGACAGAGGATGAGATGGTTAGATGGCATCACCAACTCAATGGACGAGTTTGCTCAAGCTCCGGGAGATGGTAAAGGACAGGGAAGCCTGGTATGCTGCAGTCCACAAGGTTGCAAAGAGTCAGACGCAACTGAGTGACTGAACAACAACAACAAAGAGGACTACAAGACCAAAAATAGATACAAGTATCTCAGTCTGTATGCAATTTCACATTTCTCGGAGAACTCATAAAAGAGAAATCTTAGCAGAGGATAATGTGTATAGAAAGTGCCTCCATTGGTTTTACAGATATATACCTCTGCCATATGAACAAGGTCCAATGCTTAAGAAGTGAACTAGTAAGTATCTAGAATCAATTATTTATATCCCATCTTTCTACTTCCTCTCTTTAGATTAGCTAGAACTCAACAAATCACTACCTGTCATTCAAGAGGACCACCCAACAGAGACCCTAGCTGAAGAGCAGAAGAGGAGGCCACAAACTGGACACCACCTTAAACCCAACTTCACCCATAATTACAGTAAATGTAAATGGTCTAAACATACCAATCAAAAAACAGAAACTGTCAAACTTGATTTAAATAACAAATCCTGACTCTATGCTGTTTATAGGTGTGCGTGCCCAGTCATGTTCAACTCTGCGACCCCAAGGACTGTAGCCCACCAGGCTCTTCCATCCATGGAATTTTCCAGGCAAGAATACTGCAGTTGGTTGTCATTGCCTTCTCCAATGCTGTTTATAAGGGAAACATTTATAAGAACACACGTAGGTTTAAAGTAAAAAAAATTCATCATGCAGGTACTAATCATAAAAAGACTGACAAAGTAGAATTTAAGACAAAAAGTATTACTAGAGATAAAGAAGGAATATTTCATAATGATATAAGGGTCAATTCAACAGGAAAACTTAATAACTTGAAATAAATTCACCTAACAGTAGAGCGTCAAAATATATGAAAACAAAAATGTATAGAACTGGAAGGAGTAATGCACAAATCCATAATCACAGATGACACTTTCAATACCCATTTCTCAGTAAATAGAAGAACAAGGTGACAGAAAACTCATAAAGATACAGAAGATTTGAATAGTATGATCAACGAATTCAACCTAAATAACAATTCTAAGAGCACTATACTCAACTGTTGCAGAACATAACTAGACTCCCTTCCTGTCCCTGCCTCATCCTAAGTACGCTTAATCCCTTAGCCCTCACCTTCTTCCTCTCCAGTCGCTCCTGCTCCATCTGTAGCATGATCTGTTCTCTTTTCAGACGCATTTGTTTAGCTGCCTCCTGGGCCTTTGCTTCTGCTGCTTCCTTCTGGTAGAAACATAGAAACCAAGGTATAGGCATTACTAAGCTTAAGAAAACACTAATTAATTCTCTGGGATTTGCACTTGTTCCTCCATCTCATCATCTACCCAAAGTGGGTGCTGCACCAATATTCAATGTGGATTTTTACAGCCTGCCCTATGACACAGCAGACATGGTTGGGTCTCACTCATACGACCAGTCTATCATGCAAATCACCTGCAGACACTTTGCATACAAGGTCAAGGTCTTTTTGTGTCTGAGGGTAGTCTCTGACCATGAAGTATGCATGTGGCTAGGAGTTTCAGGAAGTTAATTCCTCAAAGTTACTTTCAACCACAAGGGCCAAGAGTTGGAAGATAAATAACCTAGTTTCCTCATCCCTCCAAGGGGTAATCCTAAGGCGTATTCCATAGTCTCCTAGAGTTCCACAAGGAACAAGTTCCAGATGCCCACAGTAACCCACTCATCAGTGTGCTTACAATGGCTTTCTTCTCACTCCCCTACCAGCTTCTTAGGATCATCTCCCAAATAAACTGCTGACACTCAAATTCTTATCCAGGGTCTGCCTTTGGGAGAATCAAAACTGACATATAGCAAACATTACCACTTCACTTGGGTTGCCCAAAGTAACTCAAATATATTAACTAGTTCAGTTAAAGAAAATGCTTCAAGGAAACATTGTAAGTCATTCAAATTTAACTAATTTTACCTAATACTAAGGCCCTTAAGGAAGTCTATATAAAGACTTGCACAGTACCTGCTTTACAATCATGGCTTTTTCCTGCTTTTCTTTTTCTTGTTTTTCCTTTTCTTGCTCTTCTTTCAACAGCAGTGCCTCCTTGGCCTTCTGCTTTGCCTCCTCTGCCACCTTCCTTTTCTCTTCCTCCTCTTGCTGCTTCTTTTCCTCTTCCTGTTTACGGGCTTCCTCTAGGCGAAGTCTTTCTTCCTCTGCCTTTCTTTTCAATTCCTCTCTCTCCAGTCTTTTGAGAACAGAACTATTGTTATAAGACAGTGATGACATGCCCAAAAGACAAACCACCCAGAACTCTGTGCTAACGGTAGAGCATAATGTATGTGTGACACAGTCATAGACACATGCATGTGAATTAGCATCCACTTAAGAAAATGACTCATCCTTCCCAGAAAGCCACTCCAGTCCATACAGTTACCAAAAAATATTAACCAGGGTTGACTTCAAATTCTGTGATATCGAGAGTACTAATGTATTGACTTGTGAAAGACTGTAATGAAGACACAAATGTTCCCTAGTCAATTTACAAATGATCACAGCCCCATCATTCTTATTCAATGGCAATTATTTAAAAACTGAGAATAAATATTTAAAACCAACTTAAGCTAGAAAAAAAACTAGAAATGTCTCAATGGCTACATCTGTGCCAGACAGCAATTTAAGAACAGTGACTAGGAGCTCAAAAAGTTCACTTTGATTCTAATTAGTATGTGACTTCTGAAGTAGCAAATGGAAGGAAATGCTCAACAGAAACCTGACATTTAACACAGAAATTAAAGCATCTATTTTCCATTTATTTTGTCATTCTTAAAAAAATGTTTTAGCTTTTATTCTTTGCTAAATGAAAATTAAATGGCATTTAGACATTTTTAATCCACAGATGAATGGTTGGTGATGTAACAATAAAGAGATCTAAGCAGTGAAGGAAAATTCTGTACAGTCTTAAGTGCTTATTTTTACATTTCTAACCTTCCTGCTCACGTGTCATTTTCCTCATCTATGAAAAATTGTAGGTAACTATACTCATTTTGCAGTCAATTACTGACTGGCAATGTGCCACATGGGCAAGACCAAGACTGCATTCTGACTGTACCACCTGCTGTGTGACCCTTCCTTGGAAAAACCACTCAACATTTATTATGCCCATTCAAAACAATGGGAATAGCAACTTACCAGTGATACCTGCTTCCAAATAAAGATAATTTCTATAAATCTGTATGTTTTTTAGAAATAACCTCTCTTTGGAAGCATGTAGCACTGACTTACTGGGGTATTGGTATGTTACTTTAAAAGATCAAGACTTAAAAGAACATCCTAAGGGCATCCTAATAGTTGGCTTTAGAAATCGCAAAAGCTGCAGTGTCTAAAAGCTGGAACAACTGAAATTATTAACAAATATTCTGGAGAACTTTGGAGAAGAGCATTATGGGGCCTACTCAGAAAGAAACTCACCAGTTCTTAGGTTCCGCGATGAAAGACTAGGATGCCCAACACAGGATTATAAAAACCAGATGTATCCATAACAAAATCTCTCCCAAGGTTAATCAGAGCACTATTTCAGTTCTCTCTCTTCTAAAGAGCCAGTTGTGACTGTCTCAGAGAAGTTAATACACAAAGGATATGTTGTATATAAATTAACACACAAGCTACTTCATCTTTTTCTTCACCCTCTGGATCTGAAAAGTCACTGTTTCTTCCATTTTACCATGAGGACTTCCAAGGTGCTGGACGCATACCCATGAGTAAGTAACACATTGTCTTAGCCCCTAGGTCTCCATAATCCTCCTCATCACTCAGAACACAAATTCCTCCCCAGAGGCCCATGAGCCCCTAAAATTCCCTCCATTTAACCATACTCTGCTTCCCCCAAAGTAGAGAAGAACTGGCTTCTCCTGTGTGAAACCAAGAATCTCAAAATCCTCTGCAAGAATAAACATTCTTTCTCTCCCTGTTTAACGACCCAGAGAGAACATGGCTGTGGTCATTCCTCCAGCACCCCTCTGCCACAGGCAGCGCCACCCTGCCACTTTTGCCAGCATCACTAGGTTTCCTCCAGAGTTCACCAGACCCACAGGTAGTTCTGACACTCTGTCCCATCCTTGTTCCTGTCACCCATTCCAACCCCATCCCACTTCCTCACCAGGTAGCAAGTACCAGAAAGCTCTGCATTGCAGTCACCATTCAGTGGATGCATCCCTTATCCCCAGCCACTGGGGAGGGTCTTCTGTATAAGGAAATGCAGGAGGGTGCTGGCTGGAAGGCAGACGGCTGCACCTGCCCCAGAACAAGCTACAGGCATGCAACTCAGCTGCTCAGGGCCTGCACAGCCCCTGGCCTATCACTGGAGGTCCTGCAACTCAGCTTCCTCTCCTGGGACCTCCCTTCACATACCCTGTGGTCCACGCAACCCAGCCCAAGCACACCACTCAACAAAAAGACCTGAGGCTGTTGCCCAAAAGGTTTGAGGTGGGAAAATCATCAGAAAAGTCCAGAATTTGAAGAAGGGACCAGTCAGATCTTCCCCTGCCACCCTTTAAAAAAAAATAAATCAGCAAAAGCATAATGAGACACCATGAAAGACTTGTCAAGGTCACTTACAGATCAAGAGTATTTTATCAGTCTAAACTCAGCGCCAGTCGTGAAGTACTACAGCATGGTGGGCTTCCTGTTATGTTAATTCTCTCAATAGTAGTGGACTACAGGTTGTGATTATCCTAAAAGCTTCCTATATCAACTTAATGATAAATCTACCTTGCCCTTCAACATGCATTTCTCTCTGAATACTAAGACTAGAAAAGATAGAACTGTCTGTATTTTGACCAAGTGCTCCGGGGATAAATGCAGTGGTTCTCAAACTCTAGTGAAATACTGAGGCAAGACAGCCTAGCCTGTGGATTTTTACCACAACCCTCAACAGACTGTGATACCCTCCAAAGTTTAGGGACCACTGCCATGACATCTTCTGTTCTGCTTCAGGATGGAGTCCCTGTAACCTTGTGTCTCATGGACTGTGAGGGTGGCTTCTGCCCCATCAACGGGTGTCTGCTCAACCCTCCTCTCTCTTACCTGGGGATGCAAGTTAGGATAACTGGGGGTGGTGGGGGGACACGATTTAGAAAGCAGAATCAAGATGTTTACATCTTGGCATCTCCAGTCTTTTCAAGGAGAATCTCATTCTATAAACAAAACTCAAACTCTACTGATAGTTCTGCGAGGCCTGGCTGGTGCTAGAGTCCAGGCTGAGAACAGGGGCTGTCTGTAACATCGAGATTCAGGAGCTGGGCATTTACAGTGGTCTGAAAAGGTCTGAGCACCACCCATACTTGTCTTGTTTTTCCTTCTCCAGACGTTCCTGCTCCTCCTGTTCCTTCTGCAGCCGGGCCTGTCGTCTCTTTTCAGACAGGATCTTTGTGGCCTCTCCTGCATCAGTGGTGCCCGCTGTGGGCTTCCCTGAGGCTGCGTCGGAGGAAAAGATCAAGGGACATGAAATCATGACTGCACTCACATGGCAGCTGCCACTTGGAATTGAAAAAGCCAACCCAGTGGGTGACAGGAAATGCTGCCGGGACCAGCACAATCAGCCACCGAGCAGAGGCTGCCATGGGCTGGCTGGGGCCCTGGATATATCCCACTGTGGAGGGCAGTGGGGAGGCGAGGAGGAGAGACAGGTCACCAGCAAGGCCCATGGCAGCCTCCACAGCGCCTGTCTGGGTAAACTCACCATGGCTGTCACAGAAGCTTGGAGGGCTACAGGAAGCCCCTCTCTGTGGGAAGGGCATACCCTGACCCAACATAGCTCAGCACCCCTCGGGGCTTCCACAGCCAGAAGCAGTGCCAGTCCCTCGGTCTCCTCTGCCAGGAGACACTCAGGAGAGCAAGGGGAAGGACTGGGCAACGTGCCAGCTGAGAAAGCAGCACCAGGGCATGGAGTCGTCTCTGGGGAAAATCCCCATCTTTCCCCCAAACCCGAGGCTCCTGTGGGGATAGACTCAGTGGCAGAACCAGTTGGGCAAGGAGGGCCTACCTCTGCCACTCTTGGCCTTCCCTGCCGTGGCCTCGTGCTTCTCGTGCTTCTCGGTGGCCTGCCTGTCTGCCACGTGCTTCTCTGGGGCCTCCTCCTTAGGTGAGCTGGCTGCCTGCTGAGTCAGGGTGCCTTCCTTCTCCTTGTTGCTCTTCTCTTTGTCTGCTTTCTTCTTGGGTGTCTCCTGGCCAGAAAAGCTGGGGAGGCGGTACTTCACCGGAGATCCTGGGTATGGCGGCTTTGTGTTCTTTGGAGACTGCGGATATGCTTTTGAAGTTGCCCTGGAAAACCAAAACCACGCCATAAGATGATTACTGGGCCTGACCACAGAACTCTCTGTTCCAAAGACATCTGGTTCCAAAAAGCTGAACAATTTCATCCCTCAAGAGGGACAAATGTAAGGAGGAGCACACACTCAGCAGTCCCTGAAGTACTATCACCCTAACAGGAATGTATGGTACTTATAAGACATCCCCTACGGAAGGGACAATGTTTTAGGAAGCTCAGCTGATGACATCACGTCCTGATTTCACTTAAGTTTGACGACAACATAAGAGTAAAGTATTAGGCATTTCTCCACCTCCTTTTTTTAGATGAACACCAAGGTTGGATCTGGCTTCAGCGTATGGCAATGAACGAGCCTAGTCCTATTTTTTTCTAATTATGGCAAAATACACACAACATGAACTGTACCATCTTAACCACTTTAAAGTGTACAGTTCAGTGGCATTAAGTCCATTCACACTTTAGTGCAACCATCCCGCCACTGTTCACCTCCAGAACGCCGTACTTTTTAAACACTAACTCCACATTCTCACCTCTCTCCAGCCCCTGGGAAACCACTTTACACTTTCTGTCTCCAAGGATTTGACTATTCCATGTACTTCACATAAGTGGAATCATACAGTAAAAAAAAAAAAAAAAAAATCACCTTTGCTGAGGTATAACTGACATCTAGTTCCTTTTCAAGTTCTGAGGAACAAAGTCAGTGAAGACGTGGGGAGAGGGGGTGTCTTTTTCAAGGTTCTCAAGGTTTAAAAGACTCTCTCCAGTTACTGGGAAGATGCAAAATGTGAGAACAAGCCCATGTCCACCCAGGGAAATACAGTTTTGTTAAAATATAGGACCTTCCCTTACCTCTGTTGGAAGAAGGTCCATTACATGTGTCCTAGCTGAGTCTGGCTCCTGGTGAGCTCTGGTTGCTGATGACATGGGTAACAGCCTAGATTCAGTTGCTGAGTATACCCAGAAGTTCACACATACTGGAGTGACATTTGTATAGAGTACTTTTAGGAAGAACATAAAGTACTTGGCTGACAAATTACAAATTGTCACTCTCAATCCTGTAGCAGGTTGAACAATATGAAACTGCTAATATTCAACCATTGTGGCCTATAAAAATGGCAAGTCAACATAATATTAAAGGCCAATTTCTCACCAGAGACCTAAAGAGTTACCTAATCAGATACTGGTGGTAAGGAAAAAACAAGATCGGGTCAATATTAAAATTGGTCTTGAGCTGGAAAATAATCCTCAAGTGGTATGTGGACTGGAAAAGATGCAGGCCAGTTTTCAACTGATGCTCTCATGGTAAAAGGCAAACTCTGGCTGTTGAAGAGAACACTTTTTCTCAGTCCGTGCCAGGCTGAGGGTCACACAGTGACTCAAAGAATGTGACTTAAAAGTGACCTGGATTTTTAAAATTCAGATGTTTCAGCATCAACCATTTTACAGATATGGAATCCATCCAGATCCCACTTCCACGTTGAACTGTACACCCCTCTCCGGCAGTCTGCTCCCTAGCTGGACCAGTGTGAGGCCAGAAAGGATTACTTCATATTAGCCACACAAACTTCCCCTGCGCCACCATCCTGTTACGTGTGGAGCCACCCAGAACCCCGACACCTTGTCTGCATGTGGATGGTGCTTCCCCTCTGCAGACTGTCCTGCCTTAGTCCTGGGGCTCAGCTGACACAGGCCCCATTATGCCCAGGGCATCTCTTGACAACCAGGCATTTCTTTCCACATGCTCTAGATACCCCTGATTTTCTAATTCTGTTCCTAGACACCAACCAAATAAAAGCCAGGTAAAGAATCCTGTGGAAGTGATGGAATTCCAGTTGAGCTGTTTCAAATCCTGAAAGATGATGCTGTGAAAGTGCTGCACTCAATATGCCAGCAAATTTGGAAAACTCAGCAGTGGCCACAGGACTGGAAAAGGTCCGTTTTCATTCCAATCCCAAAGAAAGGCAATGCCAAAGAATGCTCAAACTACCGCACAATTGCACTCATCTCACATGCTAGTAAAGTAATGCTCAAAATCCTCCAAGCCAGGCTTCAGCAATATGTGAACCATGAACTCCCTGATGTTCAAGCTGGCTTTAGAAAAGGCAGAGGAACCAGAGATCAAATTGCCAACATCCGCTGGATCATGGAAAAAGCAAGAGAGTTCCAGAAAAACATCTACTTCTGCTTTATCGACTATGCCAAAGCCTTTGACTGTGTGGATCACAATAAACTGTGGAAAATTCTGAAAGAGATGGGAATACCAGACCACCTAACCTGCCTCTTGAGAAATCTGTATGCAGGTCAGGAAGCAACAGTTAGGACTGGACATGGAACAACAGACTGGTTCCAAATAGGAAAAGGAGTGCGTCAAGGCTGTATATTG
>SJYT01043942.1:329281-358048 GCA_006410635.1 Cephalophus harveyi | reverse complement strand
GCTGAGAGGGGATGGTACACATAGGGCATGGGGGGGTTGGGGGGGGGGGGATGGATGCCTTAGCTAGGAACATGAACAATCTGTCCACCTGTCAACTGAAAGAAAAGTGCAGTGTGAGGTCTATGAGTCAAGTTTTATTCAGGTTTCACTAAGGACTGTAGCCTGGGAGACAGCCTCTCAGATAGCTCTGAGTAACTGCTCCAAAGAGGCAGGGAGGGGACTTCCCTGGTGGTTTGGTGGCTAAGACTCTTCAATCTCAATGCAGGAGGCTCAGGTTTGATCCCTGGTCAGGAAACTAGATCCCATATGCTGCAACTAAAGATTCCCCATGCTGCAACAAAGATCAAAGATCCCAGGAGCCACAACTAAGACCCAGTACAGCCAAATAAATAAGTAATTTTTAACAGAAGCAAGGCAAAGCTAGTTTTTATGTGATTTTTGTTGTGAGGGAATACACTCAGTCAGCATACATCTTGGCAAAATGTTACTGCTAGTCAGAAAGAACAGGTATCTCAAGTTAGTGGTTATGTGCTTTTCTATGTACAAAAGGTGTAAGAGGCAGGGTTCATAAGAATTCTCCCTGAAATGCATCTGACTATCTAAGGACCTGTTGTCATCTATAATCTCCTCTGTCTGCAGCACAGAGTGCTTCATCCTGTTGTTGCCATCATCTCTTTGTCTGAAGCACAAGTGCCCTGTTAGTTAGCAGCTGCTGCGGGTTAATCTCGGTAAATTTAAATGGAGGGTGAGACGCTGTTTGCTCTTGCTTTGTTTGCACGTCCTAACAGGAAGCAAAGCAGACTGTGCCATCATAGCTGTAGGTAGCAGGGTGGATGTGCTGGGGGTGCTTGCAGAGGTTCTTTTCACGTGGATTCACTTTTCTCAGAAAAACAAAAAATGAGATTACCAGCTGAAGGTGATTGCGGAGAAGGTCATGGGGTTTTAGGAGTGAGACTGTGAAAGCACCACTTGGCAGACTGGAAACTTAAATAACAGAATTTGGGTGATTTCTGGACAATCTCCAGGGCCCACTTACAATTGGAGGTCGTGAATTTATAGCAGCCTGGTTCCAGAATGCCCTGCAGTGACATTCTGCCTCATAAGCCCTGGGCCAAGCAGGGGAAACAATGGATAAGCCATGTTCAGCTAAGCAAACGTGAGGAAGTGAAAGAGCCTATGAAAGTGGTCATGGAATTCAAAGTGGGTTAATGGGTGTGAGGGCACGAGCTAAGCAGCAGACAGGGAAACATGGTGAGTGAAATGGATTGTAGTGTCTGGAGGGTTACAAGGACGGTGAGGGCTGAGGTCCTGGAGAGAATGAAGTGGAAGGTAGGAAGAAGTGGTGGAGAAAGAGATGCTTGACACTGAGTATACATTAAGGATACATTAAGGATACATTTGTATCCTTATAAGAAAAGAAACTAGAGAGCACTCTTTCTTCCTCCCTACCCTCACATCACCACCCAGTAAGGATACGGTGAGATGGTTGCAAGCCAGAAGGAATGCTTCCACCAGAAAACAAATCAGTTGGTACCTTGATCTCGAACTTCTAGCCTTCAGAACTACGATAAAATAAACTTTTATTGTTTAAATTACTCTGCGTACGGTATTTTGTTATAGCAGCTTGAGCAGACTGATATGCTGGTAATGACACAATCTACTTTAGGATATGACATAGAAATATGGGTTCAGGATGTTGGAAGGACTAGCAATGGGTATATTGGAATTATTGAGAATCATGACAGGCATCGTGCAGGAGAAACTGAGAATGAGTCAGGAGCAAGGAGTTTGGCTCTGATGTCAGTAAAGACCGTAATGGGGAGAGATGGTGGTTGTTGACTCAGTGATGGATATTGTTAGGCGACATAAGGCAGAACATGAAGGCTCTAAAGCCGAGTTGTAGAGTAGAAATCTCATCCAAACCCTGGTTGAAATCCCAGTGCAAACCCAGCTCTGTTTCTTATTCCCTGAGTCTCCTGCCTTCCTAGGCTTGCTGAAGGGGTGAGTGAGTCAGTGCTGGGAAAGAATTCTGAGCATGCTGGAGGCATCATAATCTTGGCTGAGGAGCCCCAGAACAGGCACTGAGCAGACAAGCAGCATCCTGGTCACCTTATGAAGGGTCCGGTTTCATCCCTGGACGGTTTGTGAAATCCCATGAAAATGCACTTGGTGAAGGGAGCTCTTCAGGGAAAAATGTACTAGATCCACAGGCTGCAAGCAACCTCCACCAATAGCAGTGCTGGTTTCATTGCCTCTTCCAAAGAGGAGAGTAAAGTACAAAGTTCACTCCCACCTCAGGGTCTTTGCATTTGTTCTCTCCCTGGAGATGTTCACAGAATCTGCGGACTTCATTCAGCCTCCCTATCCTGACGGTCCAATCACCAATCATTCACCATTCCCTTATTCTGCTATTTCCGTGTCAACACTAGAAGGCAAGCTCCATGGCAGCAAGATATTTGTGATTTTATTCATTTCCAAACTCAAAAGCACCTAGAGCAATGCTCAGTAAATTAAAAAAAAAAAAAGAATGAATCATCTTAATCCTAAGCAAAGTTATCTGGGTGGGGTCCTGAAGTCAAATTACCTCACAAAAACAATGCCCAGAGAAAAATACACAAGGAGATGTATACAAGAATATTCATTGCAAATTATTTATGATAGGAAAAGACTGTAAACCACCCAAAGGGCCATCAGCTGGGTAGCTGAGAAAGTTGTCCTCCATTCTCTTAGTGAAAAACAATGTTCTCTGCTAAGATTCTCCATCATGAAGTTACCTGTCTTTCCTTTAGAAGAAATAATTCTTTTGTGGGGAGGTACTTCAAGACTATGTAAATATCCTATGTAAATTTCTCAACCTATGTTCATCTGCTAGATTTAACATTCATTGATGTGTCTTACCTAAATTCATTATTGCTATTGCTGCTGTTTAGTCTCTATGCTGTGTCCAACTCCTTTGCAACCCCATGGACCGTAGTCTGCCAGGCTCCTCTGTCCATGGGATCTCCCAGGCAAGAATATGGGTTGCCACTGCTGCTGCTAAGTTGCTACAGTCGTGTCCAACTCTGTGAGACCCCATAGACAGCAGCCCACTAGTCTCCCCCATCCCTGGGATTCTCCAGGCAAGAACACTGGAGTGGGTTGCCATTTCCTTCTCCATTGCATGAGAGTGGAAAGTGAAAGTGAAGTTGCTCAGTCTTTTCCAACTGTTAGCGACCCCATGGGCTGCAGCCTACCAGGCTCCTCCATCCATGGGATTTTCCAGGCAAGAGTACTGGAGTGGGGTGCCATTGCCTTCTCTAAGAATACGGGAGTGAGTAGCAACTTCCTTCTCCAGAGGATCTTCCCAACCGCATCTCTTGTTTGGCAGGCAGATTATTTATCACTGAACCACCTGGGAAGCCCCAGTTATTGCTATGATGATTGCCAAATAATGATTTTCTGATTATTCCCTTATTCCTTCTACACTTAATAGTTAGCATTCTACTGCAAGTAAGTGCTTTCTTTTCACTTCATTCTCTTATTGATATCGATGTAGATGCATATATTCTTGTTTTATTCAATGTAATATAATCTGCTACTCTTATTAACTGTATTGATGTTCAAATTGGCCAAGAATCTGACTCTTTTGTCCTTTGCAATGTCTCTATAAGAGCATCTCTTTTCTTTCTGGAGCCACAAAATGTTTCAGGCTCATCTTATACGCTCTGTGCCCTTCTAAAATCAGTCATTTTTCATTTTGCTAGAAAAAAAATAGGATTTAGAAACCAAGATCTGGGGATTAGATGTGTTCATTGTTACTTGCTATTTACTTCTACATCTTTGTATTTTGAGAACCATCAGTTGACACCAATACCTCCAATTCCAATCCATCAGCATAAGGTTCATTCTAAACTTCCCATATTCATATTTCTAATTCTCCCCTCTGACAATGAGAAACCTGCCTTCCCTTGTCTATTATCCTCAATATACTTACGTATTTGCTCAATTCCACTTTACATAAGTAATCTCCCAACCCCGCTTTGTCACTGCCCAGTTCTGCCACTTTTTTTGCCAAAGACTCCACTGCCAGGGCACTGACCTGCTGGGCCCATAATCTTCTAAAATATATTTATTCCTTCATTTGGCTGCATGAAGTCTTGGTCGCAGCACGAGGGATCTTTGTTGCATCATGTGATCTTTCGTTGCAATGCGTGGATTCTCTACTTGTGCTGTGTGGGCTCTGGAGCACGCAGGCTCAGTAGTTGTGGTGTGTGGGCTTTAGGTGCCCCGAGGCATGTGGGATCTCAGTTATCCAACCATGGATGCAACCTACATCCGCTGCATTGCAAGACAGATTTTTAACCACTGGGCTACCAGGGAAGTCCTGGGCCTGTAGTCTTGTATGAACCCTGATCACTGTTAGGACACCTCCAAACTTGGCTCCCTTCCTCACTTGGACCTGTTCAGTCATTTCTCAGCTGGGTTATTAAGTAAGGAAGCAAAGAAGGTAGGCAGGAAGTTCATATGAATATTTCACATAAATATAAAACAAAATTGTTCAAAAATAAATCCCCCATATCAAAGGAAAAAAAATACATCTATACATTGAGTTGTGGCATAAGCACTCAAACACAAACGATTTCAAGTCACTTTAATGCAAAGTAATTTGACAGCACATTTCCACAGACACTAAGAACAAAAAGAGCTACAGGAGGGATTTCCTTGAAGGTCCAGTGGTTAGAACTCCACGTTCTCGTTACTCACGGCCCAAGTTCATTCCCTGGTTGGGGAACTAAGATTACACAAGCCATATGGAACAGTCAGAAGAAAAATAAGAGCCACAAGAAAACTAAATGGGTTTCAATAATAACCCAGAGTAATGAAAATGTGTGTCCACAAACAAACTTGTACATGACTGTTTATCACAGCATTACCTATAAGAGACAAGTGGAAACAACCAAAATGTTCATCAACCGTTGAAGGGATTTTAAAATGTGGCATATCCATGCAATTGAATATTATTCAGCCATAATAATGAATGCAGTACCAATACATGCTACATGGGAAGGAATTTTGAAAATATGCTAAGTGCTTAAAGAATCCAGTCAAAAAGAACACATATTGCATGATTCCATTATATGATGTATATAGGCAATTTTACAGAGACAATAAGCAGATTCAGTTCAGTTCAATTCAGTTCAGTTACTCAGTTGTGTCAGACTCTTTGTGACCCCATAGACTGCAGCACACCAGGCCTCCCTGTCCATCACCAACTCCCAGAGTTTACTCAAACTCATGTCCATTGAGTTGGTGATGGCATCCAACCATCTCATCCTCTGTCGTCCGCTTCTCCTCCTGCCTTCAGTCTTTAGCAGCATCAGGGTCTTTTCAAATGAGTCAGCTCTTCGCATCAGGTGGCTAAAATATTGGAGTTTCAACTTCAACATCAGTCCTTCCAATGAATATTCAGCACTGATTTCCTTTAGAATGGACTGGTTGGATCTCCTTGTAATCCAAGGGACTCTCAAGAGTCTTTCCCAACACCACAGTTCAAAAGCATAAATTCTTTGGCACTCAGCTTTCTTTATAGCCCAACTCTCACATCCATACAGGACTACTGGAAAAACCATAGCCTTGACTAGATGGACCTTTGTTGGCAAAGTAATGTCTCTGCTTTTTAATATGCTGTCTAGATTGGTCATAACTTTCCTTCCAAGGAGCAAGTGTCTTCTAATTTCATGGCTGCAGTCACCATCTGCAGTGATTCTGGAGCCCCCAAAAATAAAGTCTGACAGTGTTTTCACTGTTTTCCCAACTATTTCCCATGAAGTGATGGGAACAGATGCCATGATCTTAGTTTTCTGAATGTTGAGTTTTAAGCCAACTCATTCTCCTCTTTCACTTTCATCAAGAGGCTCTTTAGTTCTTCACTTTCTGCCATAAGGGTGGTATCATCTGCATATCTCAGGTTATTGATATTTCTCCCGGCAATCTTGATTCCAGTCTGTGTTTCTTCTAGTCAAGCGTTTCTCATGACGTACTCTGCATATAAGTTAAATAAGCAGGGTGACAATATACAGCCTTGATGTACTCCTTTTTCTATTTGGAACCAGTCTGTTGTTCCATGTCCAGTTCTAACTGTTGCTTCCTGACCTGCATATAAGCCAACTTTTTCGCTCTCCTCTTTTACTTTCATCAAGAAACTTTTAGTTTCTCTTCACTTTCTGCCATAAGGGTGGTGTCATCTGCTATCTGAGGTGATTGATATTTCTCCCAGCAATCTTGATTCCAGCTTGTGTTTCTTCCAGTCCAGCGCTTGGAAGATGTACTCTGCATAGAAGTTAAATAAGCAGGGTGACAATATACAGCCTTGACGTACTCCTTTTCCTATTTGGAACCAGTCTGTTGTTCCATGTCCAGTTCTAACTGTTGCTTCCTGACTTGCGTCTTTTTAATCACAAAAGAAACACAGTACTCATTAAGAAGTTAAAGAAGGCAAAAACGCGATTGAGGAGTAGAATAAATTTTCTTGTGGCAGTAACAATTTTAGCAGATTTAAAGTAATATTCATTTAATAGAAAACAGCTACACAAACATATGTACATATATATTCATCATATATGTATATATAGAGAGTATCAATATTGCAATATTTTTACATCACAAAAGCATTTCCCAAACTATTTTCTACATATTCCACAAGGCTGAGTCATTCAACAAATAGCTCATGGCCTGTCTCTTATACACATCTTATAAACATCAATATATACAGCCTTGATGTACTCCTTTTTCTATTTGGAACCAGTCTGTTGTTCCATGTCCAGTTCTAACTGTTGCTTCCTGACCTGCATATAGGTTTCTCAAGAGGCAGGTCTTTTTCAGAATTTTCCAAAGTTTATTGTGATCCACACAGTCAAAGGCTTTGGCATAGGCAATAAAGCAGAAATAGATGTTTTTCTGGAACTCTCTTGCTTTTTCCATGATCCAGCAGATGTTGGCCATTTGATCTCTGGTTCCTCTACCTTTTCTAAAACCAGCTTGAACATCTGGAAGTTCACAGTTCATTAACTATTGAAGCCTGGCTTGGAGAATTTTGAGCATTACTTTACTAGTGTGTGAGATGAGTGTGATTGTGCGGTAGTTTGAGCATTCTTTGGCATTGACTTTCTTTGGGATTTGAATGAAAACTGACCTTTTCCAGTCCTGTGGCCACAGTTGAGATTTCCAAATTTGCTGGCATATTGAGTGCAGCACTTTCACAGCATCATCTTTCAGGATTTGAAGTAGCTCAACTGGAATTCCATCTCCTCCACTAGCTTTGTTCGTAGTGATGCTTCCTAAGGCCCACTTGACTTCACATTCCAAGATGTCTGGCTCTAGGTGAGGGATCACACCATCGTGATTATCTGGGTCGTGAAGATCTTTTTTGTATAGTTCTTCTGTGTATTCTTGTCACCTCTTCTTAATATCTTCTGCTTCTCTTAGGTCCAGATTGGTGTATAACTGCTATGCAATGTGTTAAGTTTGTGCTGTACAACAAAGTGAATCAGTTATATACATACATATATCCCTTCTCTCCTTACCTTACGTGCCTCCTGAGAAACCTGTGTGCAGGTCCAGAAGTAACAGAACCGAACAACAGACTGGTTCAAAGTTGCAAAAGGAGTGTGTCAAGGCTGTATATTGTCACCCTGTTTATTTAAATTATATGCAGAGTACATCATGCAAAACGCCAGGCTGAATGAAACACAAGCAGTAATCAAGATAGTTGAGAGAAATATCAATAACCTCAGATATGCAGATGATACCACTCTTATGGCAGAAAGCAAAGAGGAACTAAAGAGCCTCTTGATGAAGGTGAAAGAGGAGAATGAAAAAGCTGGCTTAAAACTCAACATTCAAAAAACAAAGATCATGGCATCGGATCCCATCATTTCATGGCAAGTAGTTGGGGAAACAATGGAAACAGTGAGACACTTTGTTTTCTTGGGCTCCAAAATCACTGCAGATGGTGACTGCAGCCATGAAATTAAAAGACACTTGCTCTTTGGAAATGAAGCTATGACAAATCTAGACAGTGTACTAAAAAGCAGAGATGTTACTCTGCCGACGAAGGTCAAAGCCATGGTTTTTCCAGTAGTTGTGTATGGATGTAAGAGTTGGACCATAAAGAAGGCTTGCTGCTGCTAAGTCGCTTCAGTCGTGTCCGACTCTGTGCGACCCCACAGACGGCAGCCCACTGGGCTCCCCCATCCCTGGGATTCTCCAGGCAAGAATACTGGAGTGGGTTGCCATTTCCTTCTCCAATGCATGAAAGTGAAAAGTGAAAGTGAAGTCGCTCAGTCATGTCCGACTCTCAGCGACCCCATGGACTACAGCCCACCAGGCTTCTCCATCCATGGGATTTTCCAGGCAAGAGTACTGGGGTGGGGTGCCATGCTTTTGAACTGTGGTGTTGGAGAAGACTCTTGAGAGTCCCTTGGACTGCAAGGAGATCAAACCAGTCAATCCTAAAGGAAATCAACCCTGAATGTTCATTGGAAAGACCTATGCTAAAGCTGAAACGGCAATGCTTTGGCCACCTGATGCGAAGCGCTGACTCATTAGAAAAGTCCCTGATGCTGGGAATGATTGCAGGAGGAGAAGGGGACCACAGAGAAAGAGACGGTTGGATGGCATCACCGACTCAATGGACATGAGTTTGAGCAAGCTCCAGGAGACGGTAAAGAACTTGGAAGCCTGGCATGCCGCAGTCCATAGGGTTGCAAAGAGCTGGACATGACTGAGCAACCAGACAACAATCCCCTCCCTCCCGAGCCTCCCTCCCGCCCCACGCCGACTGCATCCGTCAAGGTCACCACAGAGCACTGAGCCGAGTTCCTGCAATATGATGCAAATATACAATGGAATATCACTCAGCCATCAAAAGGAATGAATTTGAAGCTTTGGAAAAAGACTTTTATCTTTTTAGAGCAGTTTTAGGGTTATAACAACATTGAGAGGAAGGCAGAGATTTCCCATATACCCCCTGTCCCCACACATGCATAACTTCCCCCGTTATCAGTATCAGTCACCAGAAGAGTAAATTTTTATCAAGGATGAACCTACACTGACACATCATAATCACTGAAAATCTATAGTTCACCATAGGATTCACTTTTGTTGTTGTATATTCTATGGATTTGAACAAAAGTATAATGACATAAAACCATCATACAATATCATACAGAGTATTTTTCTGCCTGAAAAAATCCTCCATGCTCTGCATTTTCACCTCTCCCAACGCCACCCTGACAACCATTGATCTTTTGATTGTCTCCATATCTTTGTTTTTTTCCAGAATGACTTCTGATAGCTCAGTCAGTAAAGAACTTGCCTGCAGTGCAGGAGACCCAGGTTCGATCCCTGGGTTGGGAAGATCCCCTGGAGAAAGAAATGGCAAACTACTCCAGTATTGTTGCCTGGAAAATCCCATGGACAGAGGAGCCTAACAGGCTACAGTCTACGGGATTGCAAGAGTTGGACACGACTTAGCGACTAAACCACAGAATGTCTTATATATAGTTAAAATCATACAGTATGTAGACATTTCAGTTTGGTTGCTTTCACTTAATATGCATTTGTTTTCTCCATTCTTTTAATCGTACTTTTTATGGATGTATACATGCCTATCAAGAGAACAAAAGTTTACAGGAATAATAAACATTAAGTTATAACAGTAGTTACTTCTGGGCTGAGGAAGCAGGGACAGAGGTGCCTTCAGATACAAGTTTTTTTAAGAGTCAGAACAAACATGACATGATGTTATTATTTGTTAAGGCCGGCATGTGGATATATGGGCATTTGTTATTGTACAGTCTTGTCTTACATTTGAAATATTTCAAAATAACAAGGTGAATTATGTTTTCAAAAAGCCAGGATACTCACTGCTATTTAATATTGTACTAAAATTCCTAGTCAGTGTAACTAAATAAGATTCAAATATATGCCAGAGTGCTTGAAATAGGGAGATCTTTGAGTGGACTTGGGTAAATAATTTTTTTTTTTTTTTGGTAACAAAAAAGCATTTGTTCAGGAGCAGGACTAGTATGAAGATACCAGAGGTCTTTCTCTGAATGGATAAAGGAAGGGCTTCCCTGGTAGTTCAGTGGTAAAGAATCCACCTGCCAAGCAGGTTATGTGGGTTCGATCCCTGGGTCAGGAAGATCCTCTGAGGAAGGAAACAGCAATTCACTCCAGTGTTCTTGCCTGGGAAATCCCATAGACAGACAGGCTATAGTCCACGGGGTCTCAAAGAATTAGACACGACTTAGCAACTAAACAAGAAGCAGCCCTGGGAGTTTATGGACATAAAGCATGCCTAAGCAGATGAGTGTTGAATCTACTCACAACTCTGCAAAACTTTTCATCGATGCAGGGCCTGTTCACTCATTTATGAAAGCATGAACTTGTTTGGCAGTCTTTTGTTGAGTACAAAGCTTTGTTAGCCATCTACTGCTTCTTTTTTTAATTTCCTCACTCAGCAATCTCACTTTTAACCAAGTGCTTTGTTACAGAGAAAGAAGAAAAAGAGGAACTCTGGTTAGCTAGTTTTACTTTTGAAATCACATTAATTACTATCTGTGTGCTTTGCTGAACGTCACAAGCAGGTCTCACAATTTATGCAATTCATCCTTAGTTTGGGGAATCATGAGGTCTGGGATACAGGTCAAAGATAACAGTGACTTTTGCCAATGTCTTTTCACGCTCATTGGGACTGTATAAAGAAGATGTAAAGAGAGAAAATACTGATAGCATTTCTTTTATTTACTGATCACCGAAATTGGAGAAGAATTTTTATTTGGGAAAGAAAGTATAAGAAAATCAGACACTATGATACCAGGAACTTGATTTAACAAGTGGTTTTCAGGGCGGGCTGGAAATCAGCCCAGATTCAGACCCAAATCTTATACTCTTTGATGTATAACATCTGGAGAGGTGTCTGGGCTAGAAATCAGAAGAGCTATGTTCAAGACTGCTTCGCAGCTAACCTGCTGTACGATCTTAGCTGCCACGTTTCCTTCAGTATCTCCGTCTCTTCACTGGCAAAATCAGGGCCCTGGGCTTTATCATCTCCAGAGCTACTCTACATCCAAAAGTCAGAAAGGGATTTCACTTATTCTAGAAAGAATTTCACCAGAAGTAGAAACCATAGATTTCCTCTGGTCAGCTCTCATGCATTCATTTGGTATTCAGCCAACATTTGCAAACTACAGTGTTTTGAGGGACTGGATAAAAACACATAACAGCTAGTTGTCCGTGGACCAAGGAGGGATTTCTGAGCAAGATGTGGTGGAGGGAACCAGCTCTGCCAAGAACATCTTGGCAGAACGTCATTGTCTTCTTTAGCTAGGAGGCTGGACAAAGCTGTCTCAAAAATAATTTTCCAGGGAGGGGACTTTCTTGAAACTACTATCTTCGCTCTAGGGGAAACCTGATCTTAAGAACTTCGAGGTTTTGGTGCGGGGAAGACCGTTTTTTGACAGGTTTAAGCAAATTTTTGGTTCCATTTCTGGGACAGGCTATAGCTGGTCCTTTGTTCTGGGAAGACAATGTAAATAATGATAATAGTAAATAATTCTGTATATACCATATACCAGGTACTGTACTAAGCCCCAGTCATTTACTCCTCATAACAGACTGAAAGAAAGGTGCTATTATTAACCTGACTTTATAGATGGGAAACTGAGGAACAGGAAAGTTAAGAAAACTCACTCAAGATCACATACAGTGGTGATTCCCTGGTGGCTCAGTGGTAAAGAATCCACCCGCCAATATAGGTGGCACAGGTTTGATCCCTGATCTGTGAAGATCCCACATGCTGCAGAGGAGCTAAGCCTGTGCACACAACTATTGAGCTGGTGCTCTAGAGCCTGGGAACCGCAGCTCCTGAGGCCACGTGTGGCGACTGCTGAAGCCCGCTCGCCCTAGAGCCCGAGCTCCACAACAAGAGAAGCCACCGCAATGAGAAACCCGCGCACAGCTAGAGAGTAGCCCCTGCTCTCCGCAACTAGGGGAAAAGCCTGTGAAGCAACAAGACTCCGCACAGCCAAAAATAAATAAATAAGTTAATTAAATTTTATTATGTTTTAAAAAGATCATATCAAGTAAGTAGTCGAGTTGGAATCTGAACCCATAAAAAGATCATATCAAGTAAGTAGTCGAGTTGGAATCTGAACCCATACATCTGGCAAATCGTGCTCTTAATTCCAACCACCAATATATCCCTGCTACTGCTGCTGCTTCCAAGTCACTTCTGTCGAGTCCGACTGTGTGACCCCATAGACGGCAGCCCACCAGGCTCACCTGACCCTGGGATTCTCCAGGCAAGAACAATGGAGTGGGTTGCCATTTCCTCCTCCAGTGCATGAAAGTGAAAAGTGAAAGAGAAGTTGTTCAGTCATGTCTGACTCTTCGCAACCCCATGGACTGCAGCCCACCCCGCTCCTCCGTCCATGGGATTTTCCAGGCAAGAGTAGTGGAGTGGGGTGCCATCACCTTCTCCGAATATCTCCCTAAATTGGTCTGTTAGTGATGTAAAACTAGAGCTGTGCTATGCTTAGTTATTTAATTGTGTCTGACTCTTTGCAACCCCATGGACTGTAGCCCTACAGGTTCCTCTGCCCATGGGGATTCTCTAGGCAAGAACACTGGAGTGGGTAGCCATGCCCTCTTCCGGACAGCTTCCCAACCCAGAGATTGAACCCAGGTCTCCCGCATTGCAGGTGGATTCTTTACTGTCTGAGCCATCAGGAAAGCCCAAAACTCGAGCTAGGATTAGCTTATGACCTACTATATTAGTTTCCTGTGGCTGCTATAACAAATTACCACTAACTTTGTAGCTTGGTAAGTCGCTTCAGTCGTGTCCGACTCTGTGCGACCCAATAGACGGCAGCCCACCAGGCTCCCCGTCCCTGGGATTCTCCAGGCAAGAACACTGGAGTGGATTGCCATTTCCTTTTCCAATGCAGGAAAGTGAAAAATGAAAGTGAAGTCGCTCGGTCGTATCTGACTCTTAGCGACCCCATGGACTGCAGCCTACCAAGCTCCTCCATCCATAGGATTTTCCAGGCAAAAGTACTGGAGTGGGGTGCCATTGCCTTCTCCAACTTTGTAGCTTAAAACAACACAAATATATTCTTTTATAGTCCTGGTGGTCAGAAGTCCAAAACAGGTCTCACTTATCTAAAATCAAGGTGTTGCCAGGGTTACATTCCTTCTGGAGGCTCTAGGGGTGATCTGTTTCCTTGATTTTTCAGAGGCTGCCTGCCTTTCTTGGGTTGTGGACTCTTCCATCTGCAAAGTTAGCAACGGCCAGATGAGTCTTTCGTCTGCTACATCACTCTGACACTGTCTCTTTTACCTCCCTCTTTCCTTTATAATGACCCTTGTGATTATATTGGGCCCACTTTGATAATCCAAGGTAAAAATTTCCCCATCTCAAGATCCTTCATCACTTCTGTAAAATCTCTTCTGCCATGTAAGGAAACATGTACACTGGCTCCAGGGATCAGGACATAGACATCTTTGGAGGGCCACTATTCTGCTTATTAAAGCTGAAACTCCAATACTTTGCCCACCTGACATGAAGAACTGACTCATTTGAAAAGACCCTGAGGCTGGTAAAGATTGAAGGTGGGAGGAGAAGGGGACGACAGAGGATGAGATGGTTGGATGGCATCACCAACTCAATGGACATGAATTTGAGTAAACTCTGGGAGTTGGTGATGGACAGGGAGGCCTGGTGAGCTGCAGTCCATGGGGTCGCAAAGAGTCAGATACGACTGAGCGACTGAACTGACTGATTCTGCCTGTTGGAGCTTCCCAGGTGGTGCTAGTGGTAAAGAACCCACCTGCCAATGCAGGAGATGTAAGAGACATGGGTTCAGTCCCTGGGTTGGGAAAATCCTCTGGAGGAGGGCATGGAAACCCACTCCAGTATTCTTGCCTGGAGAATCCCATGGACAGAGAAGCTTGGCAGGTTATAGTCCATGGGGTCATAAAGAACTGAACACGACTGAGCAACTTAGCACACACGCATGCACTCTGCTTATCACATCTAGTAATTCCACTTATAGGTTTGTTTATACCCAAGAGAACTGCAAACATACATTCACACAAAAACTCATATACAAATGGTCATAGCAGAATTATTTATGATAACCAACAAGTAGAAACAACCCAATGTCCAAAACTGATAAATGGACAAACAAAATGTGTATATATCCTTAAAACACGTATTGTATTATATTATAAAGGAATATTATATTATTGAGCCACAAAAAACAATGGAGTACTGGGATATACTACAACATGATGGACTGTTAAAATATTATGTTGAATGAAAGAAGCCAGAAATATCCATAAAAAGCAAATCTATAGAGACAGAAAGTATATTTGTGGTTGCTAGGCCCTGGTCCTGTGAACAGAGAATGACTGAAAATAGGCCTAAGGGGTCTTTGGGGTATGATGGAAATGTTCTAAAATTAGATTGTGGGGTTGGTTGCACAGCTCTCTACATTTACTGTAAGTTACTGAGTTGTCCATTTAGAATGAATGAATTGTATGACGTGTAAATAGCTCAATAAAGCTGTTTTTTAGAACAAGAAAGACGTAATGAGTACACAGTGCACATGCTGAGGTAAAGCTGTCAGTGCCCTTTCTTAACAAAGACTCTTTTGTCCTGAGATTATTTCCTTCTCACTATTTTTTAAAAATTAATATATCCTTTCTTTCTGGAAGTGATGTGATAGAAAATGGCAGTAAGAGCAGTTGCTTTTTTTTTATTGTCCTACCTGGTAAGCAATAAGTAAACATCTTGTGTCATTTCTGGAAAGTCTGTGGGAAATGTAATGATCTGTGAAATCCAAGAGTTTGGAAACTGTATACCAGCTAATCAGTATAGCTGCAAGAGGTCTTAGGGATCCCTGAGTTCAGCCCTCTCATTTTCATGATGAAAAAGGGCTAGAGGCCTATGGCACTGGAACTATCATTTAAGATTGCCTAGCTAGAGACCCTTGGACTGCAAGGAGATCCAACCAGTCCATCCTAAAGGAGATCAGTCCTGGGTGTTCTTTGGAAGGACTGATGCTGAAGCTGAAACTCCAATACACCTGATGCGACGAGTTGACTCATTGGAAAAGACCCTGATGCTGGGAGGGATTGGGGGCAGGAGGAGAAGGGGATGACAGAGGATGAGATGGCTGGATGGCATCACCGACTCAATGGACATGAGTTTGGGTAGACTCCAGGAGTTGGTGATGGACAGGGAGGCCTGGCACGCTGTGGTTCATGGGGTCGCAAAGAGTTGGACTCGACTGAGCGACTGGACTGGCCTGAGCTGAACTGAGCCAGTCTCTGGGTAGTTCATTTTGTTTCTACTCTCACTGTCTCCTCCAAGGCACCTTCTGATTCTAGGAAGTGAAGAATTTATCTATCTGCCCATCAGTGTACACCAACATATGACGTTCTTGGCAGATCAAAATGTTAAGAGGTTTCAACCAGGACATAGTTCTAGGTGAAATGCCTGGCTCCACTGAGGTCAATTAGTCTGGATCAGTGACGTGACCCAGACCAGCCCACGCTGTCACATGACGGTCAAAGTCAGTGAAGTGCATCTGCCAAATGACTAAGAAGGGCTTATTGGCCAAAGGAGAGGCTGACCATTTGTGCTGGTAAATAAGGGTACTTCCCCAAGACTCAGCTGAATGAACCCGTGACTTGCAACCCCTAGGGCTGGACCTCAGCACCACAGTCTCAGTTTTACTCTTGCTGCTGAAAATATACTGCAAAGGCACTTGTGAAAATGTCCAGACCCTCAAAGATCAAGCACTCAGGGAGTGCAAAGATGAATCAAGCATTGTCTTTCTTTATTTACATCTAGTCTTAAGTCCAGAAAGGAGTGAAGGTACCTTTGAAAGATGCATAAAATCAGAGAATGTAAATTAAAAGAGTACAGAAGAAACTGAAGTGTCCATCAACAGATGAATGGAGAAAGATGTGGTGTGTGTGTGTGTGTATGTACACATATCTTTGCAACTGAAGATGGAGAAACTCTATACAGTTGGCAAAAACAGGACCAGGAGCTGACTGTGGCTTAGATCATGAACTACTTATTGCAAAATTCAGACTTAAATAGGCCATTTAGGTATGCAATATGCTGTGTGTAGTCACTCAGTGGTGTCCAACTCTCTGCGACTACATGGAGTGTAGTCCGCCAGGCTCCTCTGTCCATGGGGATTCTCCAGGTAAGAACACTGGAGTGGGTTGCCATGCCCTCCTCCAGGGGATCTTCTCAACCCAAGGATCGAATCCAGGTCTCCGGCATTGCAGGTGGATTCTCTACCATCTGAGCCACCAGGGAAGCCCAGGTATGACCAAAATCAAATCCCTTAGAATCATACAGCAAATGGATTCAAGGGATTTGATCTGATAGACAGAGTGCCTGAAGAACTATGGATGTATATTGTAACATTTTACATGAGGCAGTGATCAAAATCATTCCCAAGAAAAAGAAACACACACACAGAAATGGTTGTCTGAGGAGGCCTTACAAATAGCTGAGAAAAGAAGAGAAGTGAAAGACGAAGGAGAAAAGGAGAGATATACTCATCTGAATGCAGAGTTCCAAAGAATAGCAAGGAGAGATAAGAAAGCCTTAAGTGAACAATGCAAAGAAATAGTGGAAAACAATAGAATAGGAAGACTAGAGATCTCTTTAAGAAAATTAGAGATACCAAGGGAACATTTTATGCAAAGGTGAGCATAATAAAGGACAGAAACTGTATGGACCTAACAGAACATGTTAAGAAGAGGTGGCAAGAATACACAGAAGAACTATACAAAAAAGATCTTAATGATCCAGATAATCACGATGGTGTGATCACTCACCTAGAGCCAGACATCCTGGAATGTGAAGTCAAGTGGGTCTTAGGAAGCATCACTATGAATAAAGCTAGTAGAGGTGATGGAATTCCAGCTGAGCTACTTTCAAATCCTAAAAGATAATGCTGTTAAAATGCTGCACTCAATATGCCAGCAACTTTTGAAGACTCAGCAGTGGCCACAGGACTGGAAAAGGTCAGTTTTCATTCCAGTCCCAAAGAAGGGCATTGCCAAAGAATGCTCAAACTACCACACAATTGCACTTATTTCACATGCTAGCAAAGTAATGTTCGGAATTCTCCGAGTGAGGCTTCAACGGTACGTGAACAGAACTTTCAGATGTTCAATCTGGATTTAGAAAAGGCAGAGGACCCAGAGATAAAATTGCCAAAATCTGCTGAATCATAGAAAAAGCAAGAGAATTCCAGAAAAAGCATCTACTTCTGCTTCATTGACTACTCTAAAGTCTTTGACTGTGTGGATCATAACAAACTGTGGAGAATTCTTATAGAGATGGGAATACCAGACCACTTTACCTCCCTCCTGAGAAACCTGTATGCAGGTCAAGAAGCAATAGTTAGAACCAGACATGAAACAATGGACTGGTTCAAAATTGGGAAAGCAGTACGTCAAGGCTGTATATTGTCACCCTGCTTATTTAGCTTATATGCAGAGTACATCATGCAAAACGATGGGTTGGATGAAGTACAAGCTGGAATCAAGATGCTGGGACAAATATCAATAACCTCAGATATGTAAATGACACCACCCATATGGCAGAAAGCAAAGAAAAATTAAAGAGCCTCTTGATGAAGGTGAAAGAGGAGAATGAAAAAGCTGGCTTAATACTCAACACTGAAAAAACCAAGATCAAGGCATCAGTTCCATTACTTCATGGCAAATAGATGGGGAAACAATGAAAACAGTGACAGACTTTATCTTCTTGGGCTCCAAAATCACTGCAGATGGTGATGCAGCCATGAAATTAAAAGATGCTTGCTCCTTGGAAGAAAAGCTATGACCAACCTAGACAACATATTAAAAAGCAGAGACATTACTTTGTCGACAAGGTCTGTCTAGTCAAAGCTATGGTTTTTCCAGTAGTCATGTATGGATGTGAGAGTTGGACTACAAAGAAAGCTGAGCACCAAAGGTTTGATGCTTTTGAACTGTGGTGTTGGAGGAGGCTCTTGAGAGTCCCTTGGACTGCAAGATCCAACCAGCCATTCCTAAAGGAAATCAATCCTGAATATTCATTGGAAGGACTGATGTTGAAGCTGAAGCACCAATACTCTGGCCACCTGATGCAAAAAGCTGACTCATTGGAAAAGACCCTGACACTGGGAAAGATTGAAGGCAGGAGGATAAGAGGGCAACAGAGGATGAGATGGTTAGATGGCATCACCAACTCGATGGACATGAGTTTGAGCAACCTCCGGGAGATGGTGAGTGACAGGAAGCCTGGTGTGCTGCAGTCCTTGGGGTCACAAAGAGTTGGACATGACTAAGCAACTGAACAACAACACACACACACACACACACACGTATATATATAACATAAATAATAGATAACAAAAACATATATATATATGGAATACTACTCAACCTTAAAAAAGAATGAAATTTTGTCATTTGCAATAACATAGATGGACTCGAGGGTATTATGCTAAGTGAAATAAGTCAGAGAAAGACAAGTTCTGTATGATATCACTTACATGCAGAATCTAAACAATACAACAAACTAGTGAATATAACAAAAAAGAACGAGACTCACAGATACAGAGAACAAACCAGTGTTTGGCAGTGGAAAGAAGGAAAGTGAGGGGGCAGTATAAGGAAAGAGGATTAAAAAGTACAAACTATTTTGCATAAAATAACATATAAGGATTTACTGTACAGCACAAGGAATCGAGCCAATATTTTATAATAACTATAAATGGAATATAACCTTCAAAAATTGTGACTTACTAAACTGTACACCTATAACTTAAATAATATTGTATGTTCTTGCCTGGAAACCCCAGGGACAGAGGAGCCTGCTGGACTCCAGTCCATGGGGTCGCATAGAGTTGGACATGACTGAGTGACTAACACATATTTTATAGGGTACACTTGTCACTTATATAATATTATCCAGCAACTATACTTCAATTTTAACAAAGTTTAAAAAGTGGGAGAGGGATACTAAAGTTATGTACACATGGAAGTCATGTTCTGACCTGAAACCCAACATTTTGTTACAAATGGCTACAAAAATATTCGATTAAAATTTTTATGCCTCTTAGGGCTAGAACACAAATTTTTAAAAACGTTATTGTGATATATATCACACATTATAAAATTTACTCTTTTAAACTGTAGAATTCAGGGCTTTTGGTTTGGTTTTGGTTTTGGTTGTGCAGTAGTACAGCTAGGAGGAGCCTAGCTCCCCAGCCAGGGATCGAATCCTTGCCTCAGCAACGAAGGGGAAGAGCCCTAACCACTGTACTGCCGGAGAATTCCCAAAATTAGATATCTGTTTTTTTTTTTTTTAATTTATTTATTTGACTGCACAGGGTCTTAGCTGTGGCATGTGGGACCTTCTGTCATTCAAACTCTTGGTTGCTGCATGTGGGATCTAGTTCCCTGACCAGGGATTGAACCCTGGCCCCTTGCACTGGGAGCTTGGCATTTTATCCACTGGACCACCTGGGAAGTCCCCTTTTTTTTTTTTTTTTTTTGGCCATGCCTCATGGCTTGTGGGTCTTATTACTCAACCAGGGATTGACTCCATGACCCCTGCAGTGGAAGGGTGGAATCCTAACCACTGGACCACTAGGGAATTCCCTCAGTGGTTTCTAATATATTCACAGTTGTGCACCTATCACCAATATCTAATTTAAGAACATTTTTGTCACTCCAAAGAGAAAACTTTGTACCTGTTAGCAGTCACTCCCCATTCTATTCCAGTCCCTGGCTGGGAGAAAATATTTGCAAAAGACATATCTGATAAAGAGGATAATAGTCTTTATCAGATATCTATATAACTCTTTATTAGTATATATCTATATAGATATAGATATAACTCTTAAAGCTTAGCAATAGAAAATTAGCAACCCAGTTTTAAAATGGGCAAAAGACCTGAACAGACACCTCACAGAAGAGGATATAAAGATGACATGTAAATATATGAATAGATGCTCAACATCATATATCACTAAGGAATTGCAAATTAAAACAACAATGAGATATCACTACTCACCTACTGGGATGGCCAACATCCCAAAAACTGAAGATACCAAAAGTTGGTGAGAATGTAGAATAAGGACTCTTGTTCATCACTGGGGAGAATGCAAAATGGTATAGGCGTAGCTACTTTGCAAGACAATTTGGCAGTTTTTCACAGAACGAAACATACTTGTTCCATGTGGTGCTGTAATTGCCTTCATATTTATCCAAGTGAGGGAAAACTTATGTCCACAGAAAGTCTGCACATGGATGTCTACAGTAGTTTTACTTACAATTGCCAAAATTTGGAAACAACTAAAATGTCCTCCAGTAGATGAACAGATAAATAAACTGTGGTACATTCAGACAATGGAATATTATCCAGTGCTAAAATGAAATGAACTCTCAAGCCATGAAAAGATATGGGAAAAGATGCATATTACTAAGTGAAAGAAACCAATGTTTCTTTCACTACGTAGTGAAAGAAGGCTACATAGTATAGGAATCCAACTAAATGACATTCTAGAAAAGTCAAAACCATGGAGACTATAAAAAAGATCAGTGGTCGCCAAGGGTTGAGGGGCGGGAGAGATGAACAGGCAGAGCACAGAGAATTTTTAGGGCAGTGAAACGTTGTGTATGGTTTGAGTAAGATACTGTAATGGTAGATTGATATCACCATACATGTGTCAAAATCCATAGACGGCACAAGACCAAGAGTAAACCCTCATGTAAATAATGGACTTTGGGTGATAATGATGTGTCAATATAGGTTCATTGTGGTCATAAAGCACCACTCTGGTGCAAGATGTTGATTGTTGGGGTATACGGAATTTTCTGTACTTCTCAATTTTGCTGTGAACCTAAAGCTACTCTAAAAAGTAAAGTTTACCAAAAATAACCAAAATAGGGGCTTCCCTGGTGGTTCAGTGGCAAAGAATCCACCTGCCAATGCAGGAGACATGGGTTCGATCCCTAATCAGGGAAGATCCCACATGCCATGGAGCAACTAAGCCCATGCGCCCAACTGCTGAGCCTGTGCTCCAGGGCTGGTGCGCCAGAACTGCTGACGCCTGTGTGCCTGAGCCTGTGCTCCACGAAAAGGAAGCCACAGCGATGAGAAGGTCGTGTAACTCAACTAGAGAGTAGCCTCACTTGCCGCAAGTAGAGAAAAATCCCGTGCAGCCAGGAAGACCCAGCACAGCCAAATACAAGTAAGTAGATAAATATATAATATTTTTTAAAAAAGATACAACAAATTAAAAAAAATAACCCAAATAAATAAGTAAACAGAATAGCACACCGAGAGACTATCATATACACCTGACTTAAGTATTATGCATAAGCTGTGATGGTTCCAAGCGTAAGGCTTTTGTTGCCCTGCCCAGGATCCCCTCACTCAGCCAATGAACTACCACGTGTTGGCTGCCAAGAATTCACTCTGTATCTTTCTTAGGTTGGTTCCCACTCTATCTTTTATTGAAGGGAAGCTGTCCCCCATCAGGAGATGCCCAGGAATTTATACTCCTCTTCATGACCGACAACTGGCCAAGCCCTCTCGCTTCTGGGTAGGACAACCTTTCTGGTACCAGGTGTGCTTCAGAGATCCCCATGGGATGAGGCGGAAGATCACCTCCTCGTGAACCCGCGTCTCTGCGGAGTTCCTTCCTCTGCCCTGTCCCTTTCCCGTACTCCCCTCAGGTTCCTCCTGAGAACACGTCTTCAGCAATGCACTTGCACAAGGATCGCCGCTCAGGCTGTGCTCTGGGGAACCGATCTATGACAGTTCCTATGGACTGTCCCTGTCTTCGAAGTATATCCTGATTTGTTTTGCAAAATATTATATGGAAAGGCATCTTAAAAGGGTCAGGTGATTCACTGTCCACAGCATTGCTTTGATACAAAGGACCATTACATATTTTTTTCTGCATTGGTGGTCTGAGACACATGGCATTGCTCTTGAATCTGACTTCACAAAACCAAGACTTTTCCTCTCATGCACATGTTTTTACATTAAAAGAGTGATTTTAGAGAAAGAAAAAAAAAAATGGAAGTAAAAAAAAAAAAAGGGCTATGTTGGGGACATACAACGTGGCCAGAAATGAATCTGAAAAACTGTGGGTTTCCCTTGGGTGGGTCACAGATTTCACAATAAGCCTTGTGTTTACTAGCACACATACACGCACATGTTCATTTATATAATTCAGTATTTCCCCTTAAAGAACCCACTGTATTAAAATCAGTCAGGGGACTTCCCTGGTGGTCCAGTGGCTAAGAATCCCCCTGCCAACGCAGGAAATGCGAGTTCAATCCCTGCTGGGTGAACTAAGATCCCACTTGTCAGCATTTAAGCCTGCGCACGGCAACTACTGAGCCCATGGGCACAGCTAAGACCTAAGGCAGCCAAAAAAAAAAAAACACAAAACAGTCAGAATTCCTACCTTGTTGCTGTGGGGTTCCTACCTTTGCAACCCCATGGACTGCAGCATGCTAGGCTTCCCTGTCCTTCACTATCTCCCAGAGTTTGCTCAAACTCATGTCCATCAAGTTGGTGATGCCATCTAATCATCTCATCCTCTGTTGCCCTCTTCTCCTCCTGCCTTCAATCTTTCCCAGCATCAGAGTATTTTCCAATGAGTTGGCTCTTCCCATCAGGTGGCCAAAGTATTGGAGTTTAAGCTTCAGCATCAGTCCTTCCAATGAATATTCAGGGTTGATTTCCTTTAGGATTGACTGGCTTGATCTCCTTGCAGTCCAGGGGACTCTCAAGAGTCTTCTCCAACACCACAGTTCAAAAGTATCAGTTCTTCGGAGCTCAGCCTTCATTGCGGTCCAACTCTCACGTCTCTACATTACTACTGGAAAAACCATAGCTCTGACTATACAAACCTCTGTCCGCAAAGTGACGTCTCTGCTTTTTAATATGCTGTCTAGGTTTGTCATAGCTCTTCTTCCAAGAAGCAAACGTCTTTTAATTTCATGGCTGCAGTCACTGTCCACAGAGATTTTGAAACCCAAGAAAATAAAGTCTGTCACTATTTCCATTTTTTCCCAATTTATTTGTCATGAAGTGATAGGACTGGATGCCATGATCTTAGTTTTCTGAATGCTGAGTTTTAAGCCAGCTTTTTCACTCTCCTCTTTCACCTTCATCAAGAGGCATTCCTACCTTGGTCCTTCTGAAAAGCATACCCCACCAAGTAATGAAGATAACTTTGATACATCCTTGGAGGAGAAAAGCCCCAGATCAGCTTGCTTCCTAACCCCTGCTCTCCAGGCTAAACTCCCTTATAGACTTTGGGCCATTTATTTAATTTTTTTGAGCCTTCACTTTTTCATTTGTAAAATGGAAATAGTTATAGCCTCTACTCCATAGATTTTATTCGTTAATTAATCCTTTAAAGGGCACTAAATGATAAACTCTGTTAACAGGTCCTGTTGTTGCTGTTAGTTGCTAAATCATGTCTGACTCTTTTGCAACCCCATGGACATAGCCCACCAGGCTCCTCTGTCCATGGGATTTCTCAGGCAAGAATACTGGAGTGGGTTGCATTTCCTTCTCCAGGGGATCTTCCCCACCAAGGGATCGAGCCCACATCTCTACTTCCTCCAATTGGATCTTTGTCAGGAGAAAGGGCAGGGGATGGCTTAAAGTTGCCAGTTAAAGGCTCCTCAGATTCTTCTGGTTTAAGTCACTTTCCTTCAGATTTGGGGGGGGGGGGAACTGATTAGTTTTTCAGGTTGTCTTCTTGGAGAAGGAAATGGCAACCCACTCCAGTATTCTTGCCTGGAGAATCCCAGGGACGGGGGACCCTGGTGGGCAGCCGTCTATGGGGTCACACAGAGTTCGATACGACTGAAGTGACTTAGCAGCTTCTTGGCAGAAATGGCTGGATATCCCCAAATATCCATTTTCTCTTACTTCCTGCAATAGAACTTTTGAATTTTAGCCAGGTTCACGGCTGCCCAACGAAAGACTTCATTTCCAAGCCTCCCTTGAAGCCAGGTATGACCATGTGCCTTAGTTCTGGCCAATGTACGTGTACATTTTCCAGCCAGGTGCCTGGAATGTGACATGGTGTGGAGCCACTTTGGACCACATAAAGTCAAAAACCTAGGAATGAAAATGCTCAAGACAGAAGGAAATTGGGTCCTTAACACCAGGCAATCTATCAGTGCTGGGCTCCCAACAATTGTGTTTCACAAGACAAACCTATCTTGCTTGTGTCACTGTCACTCTGGTCTTTGTCATAGGAGCTGACTCTGCATTCTAATTAACATACTTTCTATTCCCTCCTCTCTTTCTCAAACAGTGTCTGGAGAAAGGGTAGACTTATGTAGCCTCGTGGCCATCAGCAGTGAACTCCATTTGGTTCTCCACTTAGAGTCTCACAGGCTGAAATCAAGATGTCGGTCGGTGTGAATGCCTCCCTGGAGGCTCTGGGGAAGAATCCACTTCTGAGCTTATTCAGTTGGTTGATGGAATTACATTCCTTGTGGCTGTAGGAATGGCGTCCTCATTCCTTTGCTGGCTGTCAGCTGGAGACCACTCTCAGCTCCTCAACCTGCCTGGATGCTGGTGGCCCGTCTACCTTCAAGCCAACAACTTTCTCTAGCACTCAGTTCAGTTCAGTTCAGTCGCTCAGTCGTGTCTGACTCTTTGCGACCTCATGAATCACAGCACGCCAGGCCTCCCTGTCCATCACCAACTCCCGGAGTTCACTCAGACTCACCTCCATTGAGTCGGTGATGCCATCCAGCCATCTCATCCTCGGTCGTCCCCTTCTCCTCCTGGCCCCAATCCCTCCCAGCGTCAGAGTCTTTCCCAATGAGTCAACTCTTTGCATGAGGTGGCCAAAGTATCGGAGTTTCAGCTTCAGCATCAGTCCTTCCAATGAACACCCAGGACTGATCTCCTTTAGGATGGACTGGTTAGATCTCCTTGCAGTCCAAGGGACTCTCAAGGATGCTTTTGAACACCACAGTTCACAAGCATCAATTCTTCAGCTCTCAGCTTTCTTCACAGTCCAACTCTCACATCCATACATGACCACAGGAAAAACCATAGCCTTGACCAGACGGACCTTTGTTGGCAAAGTAATATCTCGGCTTTTCAATATGCTATCTAGGTTAGTCATAACTTTCCTTCCAAGGAGTAAGCGTCTTTTAATTTCATGGCTGCAATCACCATCTGCAGTGATTTTGGAGCCCCCCAAAATAAAGTCTGACACTGTTTCCCCATCTATTTCTCATGAAGTGATGGGACCAGATGCCATGATCTTAGTTTTCGGAATGTTGAGCTTTAAGCCAACTTTTTCACTCTCCTCTTTTACTATCATCAAGAGGCTTTTTAGTTCCTCATCTGCATATCTGAGGTTATTGATATTTCTCCCGGCAATCTTGATTCCAGCTTGTGTTTCTTCCAGCCCAGCGTTTCTCATGATGTACTCTGCACAGAAGTTAAATAAGCAGGGTGACAATATGCAGACTTGATGGACTCCTTTTCCTATTTGGAACCAGGTTTCACACATACTTAAGGAGGAGCAGATTAGACTTGATTGAGGGTCATTCTTAGACTACTGCCTACCATACAGGTAAATAAATGCTTATTGTTTGAGTGGAAATCCTTAAAAAAAAAAGCAACCAGGAAGAGACAGGGCCTCCCCTGAGTACAGGAGCACAGCAAACAGCATTTACCTGTATCATGTCATTTAATTCAACTGATAAATTTATTTAATGAATATCTATTACATGACAGCTTATGCTTTTAGGCACTGTGGATATAGAAATAAATAAGATAACTGGGTCTTGCTCTCAAGCAGCTTGTGTATTTATTTTAAAATATTTATTTCTTTGGTTGTGCCAGGTCTTAGCTGTGGCACTTGGGGTCTAGTTTCCTAACCAGGGATTGAATCTGGGCCCCCTGAATTGGGAGCATGGAAGCCTAGCCACTGGACCACTAGGGAAGTCCCTCAAGCAGTTTAAATTTTACTGGAGTCACAGGAAATTAACTAACAAATGTATAAAGTGAGATTGTGAAGCAAAATAAAAGGCTAGGGAATGATGGAGGTTTGTGTGACTATTATAGGTCTGCGGGCCCAGGATGGCATCTCTGAGGAGGTGGTGCCATTTGAGCAGAAGCTAGCTATGTGTCTGGAAAGGGAAGGGCATTCCAGGAAGAGGGAGCTGCATACACAAAGATAAGAAAGCCATTAGGCTGGAGAGGAGTAACTTATGTGGCAGGAAATGAGGTCATGGGGACAGGTAGGAGTAAGGCCATGCGAGCCAGTGGAATTTTTGTTCTGGAAGGATGGGATGGCTTTTAAGCTGAAAATCATGATGAAAAGTTTTGGAAATAGAGAGTAGGGAAGGGGGCACGCAATGTGAAGGTAATTATTGCCACTGAACTGCACATATGAAAATGGTTAAAATAAGCACATTTTATGTTATATATGTTTTACTACAATAAAAAAATGGAAAAAAAAAAAAAAGAATAAGCTGTTGTTGGTCAGAGTAAAACCAAAGGAGTCAGGAGCCAGAGGGAACAGCATAATTAACTGCTTAGGGGAGGCACTTCCCTGATGGTCCAGTGGCTAAGACTCAAAGCTTCCAATGCAGGGGGCGCAGGTTTGATCCCTTATCAGGGAACTAGACCTCTACATGCTATGCAGCACAGTCATAAAATAAAAACAAACAAACAAACAGATAAAATTAGGTTGTTACAAAAAAACGCTTAGGGGAAGAGAGGGTATGGACCATTAGAAAAAAAAAAAAGACCATCTGAAGAAGGCCTAAGGGTGTCTTCTAGGGTGTTGGCCCAGCTCAGGTTTTCATCCAGAGGCTGGTTACCTGGATGTATTTGCTCTGTGAAAATGTACGGAGCTGTACATTTATAATTTGTGCATTTTCCTCTATGCATATTATACTTTCATTGAAATATTTAAGCTTAAAACAAGTCCAGTTTGTTTGTGGTGGAAGGAATTGAATGTAGGGACCCTCGGAGCTCAGGACTTATCATGCACTCGGTGAATAGCTGACACTTGGCTGGAATCTGAACTTAGTTTTTTCGTTAGGTGGCACTAGTGATAACCCGTCTGCCAATGCAGGAGACATAAGAGATGAAGGTTAAATCTCTGGGTCAAGAGATCCCCCGGAGGAGGGCATGGTAACCCATTCCAGTATTGCTGCTTGGAGAATCCCATGAACAGAGGAGCCTGGCGGGCTACAGTTCATAGGGTCGCAAAGAGTCGGACACGACGGAAGAGACCGGGCACACAACACATGTTATTTCACTTGACCTTTACAACAGCTCCATGAAGCACAAAGAAGTGAAGCCCTCGTCCAGGATCACACAGTCAGGAAGTGGTGGAGGGGAACTGACACCCAGGGGGTCTGGATTCACCATCTAGGCCTTTAACCATCACATCAAATGGAATGAGTGAATGATATATGCAGCTCGTTCTCTCTCTAAACTAGAGGTTCTCAACATGGGGGAAACTTTGGGCAAAGTCTGGAGACATTTTTGGCTGCCACAACTTGAAAGAGGGGTGCTGCTAGCATTGGGTAGGTAGTGACCAGCGATGCTGCTAAACATCTTAAAATGTGCAGGACAACCCCACCTTCCCACCAACAAAACATAACTGGGCCTCAAATATGTTAATGCTGAGAAGCATTGAGAAACTTGCTCTAGACCTAACCAATTACTTTCACACTCTCCCCAGCTCTTGTTGTTTTATAATCATAATCTCTTACTTAATCTCCCACCATTAGATAAGAAAAGACTTTGAACCTACCATGGTTCCTCAGGGTTATTATCTGTGGTGACAGTTATCCACCGCATCCATATCCGGCTGAGCCTCATTAACCTCTGCTTATGTGGGCGGAGGAGCCTGGTAGGCTGCCGCCCCTGGGGTCGCTAAGAGTCGGACACGACTGAGTGACTTCACTTTAACTTTTCACTTTCATGCATTGGAGAAGGAAATGGCAACCCACTCCAGTGTTCTTGCCTGGAGAATCCCAGGGACGGGGGAGCCTGGTGGGCTGCCGTCTATGGGGTTGCACAGAGTCGGACACGACTGAAGTGACTTAGCAGCAGCAGCAGCATGTGGTACGGTGGCCAGAGTCCCCATATGGTGACTTTTCCCGTGAGAATTCGGCCAGGGGCATTTGATGGGGAGATCCCCATGCCCGTGTGTCCACAGGGGGCCTGCCGTCTTCCTGCCGCCTGTGTACTGTTTCGGCGCTGACCTCTGCTCCCGGTGCTTCCCATTGGCAGAGCACACCCCCTACCTGGGTGACATTCTGTGAGGGGGTACAGGAGCCCAGGCAGTGCTGAAATTCAGATCCCCATCTTCTTTTCCTCCTTGGGAGTCTTAATTCATAGCTCAGCAGCTACAGGCACTTTATTAACACAGTTCAGTTCAGTTCAGTCGCTCAGTCGTGTCTGACTCTTTGCGACCTCATGAATCACAGCACGCCAGGCCTCCCTGTTCATCACCATCTCTCGGAGTTCACTCAGACTCACATCCATCGAGTCAGTGATGCCATCCAGCCATCTCATCCTCTGTCGTCCCCTTCTCCTCCTGCCCCCAATCCCTCCCAGCATCAGAGTCTTTTCCAATGAGTCAACTCTTCGCATGAGGTGGCCAAAGTACTGGA
>SJYT01043942.1:221574-329230 GCA_006410635.1 Cephalophus harveyi | reverse complement strand
TTCAGCTTTAGCATCATTCCTTCCAAAGAAATCCCAGGGTTGATCTCCTTCAGAATGGACTGGTTGGATCTCCTTGCAGTCCAAGGGACTCTCAAGAGTCTTCTCCAACACCACAGTTCAAAAGCATCAATTCTTTGGCGATCAGCCTTCTTCACAGTCCATCTCTCACATCCATACATGACCACAGGAAAAACCATAGCATTGACTAAACGGACCTTAGTCAGCAAAGTAATGTCTCTGCTTTTGAAAATGCCATCTAGGTTGGACATAACTTTTCTTCCAAGGAGTAAGCGTCTTCTAATTTCATGGCTGCAGTCACCATCAGGAGTGATTTTGGAGCCTACAAAAATAAAGTCTGGCACTGTTTCCACTGTTTCCCCATCTATTTCCCATGAAGTGATGGGACCAGATGCCATGATCTAATAGGGCATTTACTTGGTGCTAAGTACTGGATTAATTTAATTCTCAGAGAGATCTTATGAAGTAGGTACTGTTTTTCCTTTCTTTCTTTTTTGAATTCTTTTATTTATTTATTTGGCTGCACCAGGTCTTAGTTGCATCACGTGGGATTCGGTTTCCTGACCAGGGATGGAACCTGGGCCCCCTGCATCAGGAGACTGGTAGTGTGAAATCTTAGCCTCTGGACCACCAGGGAAGTCTGGGTGCTTTCCCCCCACCCCCCACCCCGACAGTTGAAGAAACCCAGGCACTGAGAAGCTAAGTGACTTGCCTAGGTCACACAGCTTATAAGTGGTAAAACTGGAATTTGGATCCAGATAACTTGATGAGAAAGCACACCATGTCCAAGTTCCCATGCCAAGCCTCTTGCATCTCAGCCTCCTCCCCATAGCTGGCCTAGATTAGCCACCTTACAGCATCTTCTGAGGCTCATCTGACCAACACCAGGGACCCCTCAATTTTCAGTGACCTTCTCTTGTTTCAACTCTGAGCTCTGAGCCCACACTGCTGCTGAGGAATACTGGGGGGACTACCCTGGGTCCTTTGTTTGCCTAAACATGCCTGGCACCAAGCCACCACATTCATTCCATTCCAAGTGTGAAAGCCTCACCAGCCAGAGGTTGCCATTTATTCTGGGTGAACAGAGGGAGTGGTTAAGGATGCTCTGCCTCTCTTACTAGACAGTAAGTTCTCAAGTGTAAGGAACAGATTCCTATTTCTCTCCATGCTCATTTACATCTGAGAAATGGAATATTTCCTGACACAACACATTGGTAAATATGGATGTCACGTCACCAGCAATCCAGCCACTACAGACGGTGAGCTGGTGAGCCCTTAGGGAACACAGGAAGGGAAAAATACCTGCCATCTAGCAGACAGCAGAGAGCAGCCGCTCCCTAAGGTGAGCCCCGAGGAAGCTCAGGACGTGAAAACAGTATACTGTGCGGAGTGAGGTGCAACATCAAAGGACTGATATCAGTGAGTCCAGACGCTTGTATCTTCCCATACCTAGAAAAGTGCTAAATTCCTTAACTTGGGTTATCTGGTTTTCTTTAACAATAACCTTTTTATGTTCAGACTACTTGTCCTTTATTGCAAAACTTCTATACAGCCTGGCTCCTCCTTGGAGCACTTCTCTCAGGATTACTTGAGGTGCTATCCCCTGGACTCGAAGTCTTAAAAATGCCCACTGAATAAAGCATAATCCTCAACTGTAAGGCTCAGAGAACCGCTCTCTGAAAGGACATTCAGGGACAGCCTCTAGTGGACTGACAAATTATATTATCCAGCTTCGCAGATATATGGTCTAAGGGAACAGAACATAAAGCAGACTTGCACGTAGCCTTTCTCGATAAAACATTGAAGCATTCAAGCATAAAATACAGTTCCCACCGTCCAAGACATAGCATAGCTTTGGCGAAACTCTAAAGGGAGTCTTATCATGAAACAACAGTCCTTGCTCCCAGAAACAGGTGATCAGAAGGAAGCCTCTGAACGCCTCAAGACCGGGCATATGACCCTTCGTCAACCGTTCCCAGCCTTGGGCACTCGGTGAACGCTCATAACCCTTTGTTATGCTCGTCCCAGCTTCCATCCTTCGTCATGAGTGGAGCAAATACATTTTCAGTATTTGCTTAAAGCCTTCCAGCTCCTCCACACTCAACTTTTGGGTTGTGAATGTTTCTAAAGCCCATACACCTGGCACATAACATTTTTGCTCCCCATTGAGGAAGACTGTGAAAGCACAGTGGTCATGAGAACTGACTTTAGGCTTGGACAGACCTGAACTTGAAGCCCTGGTCACTTCCAAGCTGTGATCTTGGGCCAAGTACTTAACTCAGGGTGGGTAAGCTTTTTCTGTAAATGGTCACACAGTATACACATTCTTTTGTGGGCCTCATGGTCTCTCCTACAATAGCTCATCTCTGCCTTGTTCTCCCAGTCATACCTAAACCAATGGGTGTGGGTGTGTTCCTCTAGACTTTTATTCAGAAAATTGGCAGTAGGCCTAGGGTAGTACACAGACCCATGATTTGCAGTTAAAAAAAAAATTATAAAAGGACATCAGGGAGCTCCTCGGTGGTCCAGTGATTAGGACTCTGCTTTCACTGCTGAGGGCCTGAGTTAAACTGTGGTGGTGTTAGGGGAATCACACTGATTGAAACCGCCCACCCTGGCCAGGCACCATAGTAACCATCTGCATGAGTTGTTTTATGACAGGAGGTCCTGGTAAGGAACTTGGAACTAATAAGCCTCCACCAACCGGAAGTGTTCAGGAAAGGTCAAAAGGAGACACCACATGTCCACCTCCCAGAATCCTTCTCTCTGGCATCTATCTTGGCTGAACAAGGTGTGCACCACCAGGAAGGACGCTGAGTCAGAATGACTGGCTAAAGACAACCCAGAAACTAATCCCATCACCATAAAACCCGAGACTGCAAGCCACGTGACAGAGCTGTTCTCCTGGGTTCCTTTACCCTACTGCTCTCTACCCGGGTGCCCTTTCCCAATAAAATCTCTTACTTTGTCAGCGGACGTGTTTCCTCGGACAATTCATTTCCGAGTGTTAGACAAGAGCCCAGTTTCAGGCCCTGGAACGGGTCCCCTTTCCTGCAACAGTGGGGGAACTAATTTGACACAAGCCAACACAGCCAAAATAAACAAGATGAAACAAGACAACCCATGAATGTAAGTCCTATATATCTTGCTCGATGTCCTTGGGCAGGACGGGACTTATTCCCTCATAATAACTCCATTCAACTCAACTTTGTGAGCTCCACACCATGGTAGTTGTATGTATATCATTTTACTTTTCTCTCCCTGTGAGATAATACCAAACGTTTGAGAAGTAGCATACGGATAAAAAGCACCGGATTCTGGAACTAGACTGCCTGGCTCCCGAATTCTGGCTCTGCCACTTCAGAGGTATGTGATCTTCCGAAAATTAACCTCCCTGACATAACTTTCCTTAGTTGCCCTGTGTGTAAAGCTGGGATGACGTTAACAGTGCCTTCCTCTCCTAGGGTTGTTACCAGGATGAAACGGATCTGCACATCCTATCACCTGGGGCTCCTGAAAGACTGCAAAACCCAGGCCACAGGCAGACCAACCAAAGAACTCAAAATCTTTAGGGAGAGGCGGAGGCATCAGTACCTACGAAGCTACTACCCCTACTGGGTTCTAATTTGTGTACAAGTTTAGAAGCAGAGTGTTAAACAGCTTAGCGCGCTGGGGATCGATCCTTCCGGGGAATCACTGCGCCCCTGGTTCCACACACTTCAGAACCACCCTCCCATCCTGCCCTAATTCACTGCGTTCTCCCTGCGTTCCTTTGCCCTCTGGGATCAGAAGGCCCAGCGGGGGCTCGCTGGGACTTGTAGTTCCTGCGACTCCCCGGCCTCGTTCTCGCCTCCCATTGGCTTTCGAAGACGCTCCTCCCCGAAGCTCGGCCAATCGCCGCGGCGCAGCCAACCCTCAAAGCAAGGAGCTAGGACCCAGCTCAGCAATCTCTGCAGGGAGGACGCGGGCGGCAGGCTGCTCTGAGACTGCGCACCGCGAGGAGTTCCCACGGTCCCTCAGCAGGTAATCAATATCCCTGGCAGGGTACCGGGCCCCGGCCCAACGCCTCGGACCAGGGTCGCCCGTTTGCCGCAGATCTTGGCTTCATGGCTGGGATTTTCATTTTCCCCGGCCTTTTTTTTTTTTTCTGAGTAAGTCCGTTTCTCATCGTGCGAAAGGGAGTTTTCGGCAAACGAAGACTTCCGATGACCTCTCTCAGCCTTGCTTGCATCTCGTGGGGTTGGTGAGTTGGGCTCATTTTGTTGCGCGAGCTCTGGCTGGAAGCCCAGGCTCCTCCTAGAGCAGAGAGAAACAGGCGCGAGCTGAGAGCACATTTGCTAAGGTCCTATAGCCAGGGAATGCCAGGAGGGGTCTCTTGTGTCCTGTCTTAACAATCTAGAAACAATTCAGGCTGTTGAGGTTTGTAATGCTGAGGTTGCATCTGTTTCCAGTTAGTTCTTGGTAGCCTAAGGGGGAAGGGGTTATGTTAACCACAACAGCAAATATACCCAAAGGTATAAAAACATCCCTTCTGAGAAATCATAAAAGCTCCACTTCTCACAGGTTTGAGCTGGTGGGAGTTAACAGGATGATTCACACGAACCATGGAAGTGAAAGTTAGCAGGATTTGGTCCCCTGCTTCTATTAGAGTTGAGGTTTAACCACGTGGTATTCAGTGCCAAGAATCTAGGGGCTGGGAGAAGGAAATTTTGTGAAAATAAATGTCCATGGTTTGAGATTTGCCCTGTGGTATGTAGTGAGTGGCATGGCCCAACTCTCTTTGCTCCAGACAGTAATGTCTTTACTGCATTAGTTCGCAAACATTGGTTGAGCCTTACTAAGTTTTTAAAGCAGGGATTATTTCATATAGGGGAGAGGCAGTTTATCGTGAACCATTCCAGTGTTCCAGGGGCGGCATCTAACCCTGCTTCTGGGGTAAGAGGTAAGACTTTGCAGAGAAGGGAATAATTGAATAGAGTTTGAGGGATGGGCAGGAGCTAGTGAGATGAAAGAGAAGAGCATTTCGCCTGGAAAAAAGCATGATGAAGGCAGGAAAAGAGCACTGATTTTGGACCCAGAGTCCTGAGCCTCGTTGGAGCAAAGGATTTCTTGTGAATAATGGAAAACAGAGAGGCGCATCTTGCAAGCCTCCTGAGCTGCTGTAAGAGACTTGGATTTTGCCCTGAAAGCCCTAGAAACCGAGTTTAGTAGATGTGTATCTTTGTTGTTGCTATTGTTTAGTCTCGAAGTTGTGTTGGACTCTTTTGTGACCCATGGCCTGTAGCCAGGCTCCTCTGTCCATGGGATTTCCCAAGGGAGAATACTGGAGTGGGTTACCATTTCCTTCTCCAGGGGATCTTTCCAACCCAGGGATAGAACCCGAGTCTCCTGCATTGCTGGACAGGTTTTTTACCAATGAGCCACGAGGGAAGCCCAGTGTGTACCTTAGATATTCTCTAATGTGGAAAAGTGTTGGAAAGAGGCCACACCAGGGAGCTCATTGCAGTAATTCCCAGGAGAATTGCTGAGGATTTTAAAGACAATTGCATTTGAATGAGAGGAGAGATGAGTAAAAGGTTGTTAACTCTTAAGTAAGTGAACACCATACCTAGTATTAAAAATATATTGAGGTGAATGCTGTCTCTTGAGTTTTCCACCTATGACTGACTATCTTTTTTAAGGAGATGACCAGCCTTTTATTTTCTTTCCTTAAACCGCAGACTTTGCTTTAGGTCAAAGTTTTAGTCCCATTTTATGAAGGAGAAATCATCACAAATGTTAAGGATGTTGAAATCTGGATGATTAGACATATGACTCAAATTATCTTGTAATCCAGGAGATACAAATTAAACTCATAGTTAGATCACTTTATATCTACATGATTAGAAATTAGGAAGTTTGTTACTCTCAAGAGTATCAGTTGTTTGAAAGATATCAGATATTTGGAAGTATATCTTAGGACAATACAGCTGCTAACAAAGTAGGGATATCTTAAGACTCAGTGGTTCTGCTCCTAAAGTACCAGAGAGACATTTGTATACAAGGCGATGAGTGTAAGAATGGTTTTACAACATTTTAATAGTTTTTTTTAAAAAAAGGTAACAACCTACATGTTTGTTAGTAGGAGAATGTTTATGAAGTGGATATATGTATTTTCAGTTCAGTTCAGTTCAGTCGCTCAGTCGTGTCCGACTCTTTGTGACCCCATGAATAGCAGCACGCCAGGTCTCCCTGTCCATCACCATCTCCCGGAGTTCACTCAGACTCACGTCCATCGAGTCCGTGATGCCATCCAGCCATCTCATCCTCTGTTGTCCCCTTCTCCTCCTGCCCCCAATCCCTCCCAGCATCACAGTCTTTTCCAGTGAGTCAACTCTTCTCATGAGGTGGCCAAAGTACTGGAGTTTCAGCTTTAGCATCATTCCTTCCAAAGAAATCCCAGGGCTGATCTCCTTCAGAATGGACTGGTTGGATCTCCTTGCAGTCCAAGGAACTCTCAAGAGTTTTCTCCAACACCACAGTTCAAAAGCATCAATTCTTCGGTGCTCAGCCTTCTTCACAGTCCAACTCTCACATCCATACATGACCACAGGAAAAACCATAGCCTTGACTAGACGGACCTTAGTCGGCAAAGTAATGTCTCTGCTTTTGAATATTTAGCGGTTTTCCCTACTTTCTTCAATTTAAGTCTGAATTTGGTGATAAGGAGTTCATGATCTGAGCCACAGTCAGCTCCTGGTCTTGTTTTTGTTGACTGTATAGAGCTTCTCCATCTTTGGCTGCATAGAATATAATCAATCTGATTTCTGATGGTGTTGACCATCTGGTGATGTCCACGTGTAGAGTCTTCTCTTGTGTTGTTGGAAGAGGGTGTTTGCTATGACCAGTGCATTTTCTATATGTATTTTAAAGTATAATAAATTGATTGGAATGAAATAATTTACAATAGTGGTTACCTTGTGGTATGTGGAGAATGGGACGGGACAGTGGGGGACTGTTTTATCTGTAATGTTTTATTTGTTTATGGGGAAAGAAGGTTAACAGATTTACAAAATATTAGCAGTTGATCAGTATGACGGTAACAGGTATTTTATATTTGTACATTTCTGTAGTTTAACGTGTATCCTTCAATTTCTTAAAATATAAGTTGTAGCAAAATTAAACTTAAGAATTTACATCTAGTTGTAAAAGTCATGCTCATTCATTTGGGGAAAGACTACAAACTATTATTAATCCTAGGTTTCAAAAAATAGTAATTTGGGAGAAACTTAAAGAAATTCAAATGCCAAATAAGCAGTGAATATAAAAATGTAGAAAAACCATTAATCAAAAATCAAATTCTTCTAGACATTAGTAAATTTAAAAAATCTTTCTTGACTATGTGTATTTTGAAATATGTCATAGCTGCTTGTACATCTTGAAATGTTAAAAGATAATTTTTTAAAAGTGAAGGGGGCAACAGAAGATGAGCTGGTTGGAAGGCTTCCCTGACTCAATGGACAAGAGTTTGAGCAAACTGTGGGACATAGTGAAGGACAGGGAAGCCTGGCAAGCTGCAGTCCATGGGGTTGCAGAGTTGGACGTGACTTAGTGATTGAAAAACAACATCACTGTCTATATATTACTGTCAGCTGGAAGGAGATTCCAAGTACAAAGTACATTTGTAGATTAGAAATACTGAAACGTGCAATGGGAAACCTGGCTTTTTTCTTTCAAAGGGGGAGTCACTTGCACCTCCACTTAATAGAATTCATTTGCATGTTTTTAGACAATAATTATTTTCATTTCTATTATCTACAGTTTACAGAGTTGTGGGAAAAAAAGTTCCATAGAATCATTGCAGGTAGATTCTTTACCACCTGAGCCACCGGGGAAGTCCTCCATAGAATCACAATTAGGTAACTTTGAAGGACATGCTCTAATCTAGAATGTGCTTTGCTACTGAATCATAAATGTTCCCTATGAAAAAACATTGATTCTCTCACCTGAACAAAATCCATTTTTTTGAGATTTGAGATAAGACTACTTGGATTTTCTTTTCTTTCTTTCCCCCATTTTACTCTTGAAACAGAAAATCAAAGGATATGGGAACTGAATGGGCCCTTAATAATTTTAGTTCTACCATCCCATTTGACAGATGAACAATTAAGGTGAGGCAGGGTCTCCTTGGACCTAGGAACTGTAGTAACTTAGTAACTGTCCTGTATTAAAGAGAAATTTCACCTGACATTTGTTAAAAATGACAAGATGGGGACTTACTTGGTGGTCTAGTAGTTAGGACTTTGTCCTTCCAGTGCATGGAGCCCGGGTTTGATCCCTGGTTGGAGAACTAAAATCTCACGTGCCATGTAATGTCACCATTTTTTTTTTTTTTAATGACAAGATGGATTTTATTCTAGCTATTGTATTAGAGGAGAAAGACTTCCATATAGAACTGAGCTCAACTCCAAATACATCAAGGACAACTGAGATTTATTGCCAGTAGGCAGAGTGGAAGGGACAATGGCTGAAAAATTGCTAAGAGAAGCTTGATTAGATGCCAAAGATGGGAGATTCTTGCAGGATTCTTGCTAAACCTGGGCTCAGTGGGCCAAAGTCTTGTCGGGAGGAGGGCTCAGAGGAACTTGACTTCAGTTCGGTGAAAGAGGGCTCCTTGTCTCCTGTCCTTGTCTCTTGCATGTTATCAGCCAGGGACCACTTACGTGATAATTTTGTTGTAAACTCCCAAAGAACAGAGGGCAAGATCTAAAACCTGTAGGTTTGGAAGTCTCTTTACAGATGCCATTGTCTGCCCAGCTGCTTTGCTTGGCTTTAATGGTTCGCTGTCGCCAACCCAGAGCAAGTAGCAAATACAGGGCTGATGTGGGAGGTCACGGGGGTGGTTAAGGTCTGGGCTTTGATGTCCGACCTAGATTTGAATTTGATCCTGCTATTTAGATGGTCCTCTAACTGTAGCCTTGTTACTTCTATTGCTGGTGACAGTTGATCTGGTGTGTGCACTTGGGTCTGTCCCAAACCTACCCTATTGGATCAGACCCCACTTGATGGTGCTGCCTGAAGTGGAGTCCTTCAGTTGAATCAGTGACATCGTGTAGCCCTGTAACACGAGAGGGTCGCTGAACCAGTGGGAGCAGCGAGGACGTGGCATTGGAGGCTGATGAAATTCATTTGTAAAGGCTTGTCCATTGACTTTGACTTTGTGTGGTTCAAGTTCTCCTTTGATGGACTCTTCTTCTAAGACCTTTCTATAACCAATGACCCACAAGTGTCTTAAAATAGTGGGGTGATGAAGAGCAGGCGTGTTGGGTATCCTGCTGCTGGAGGAAACTTGGAGGCCCCGGAGTGTAGGGTGTAGCCCTCCCCCCTGTGGTTACAGGGCCTCTGAGATATTCACAAAAACAACGCTCTTTTGGTGTGACAAGCAAGGTGGTGTAGTAGAAGAAGCAATCTTTGGAAGCAGATCTGTGTGTCACACAGCAGTGCCACTTTCTACCAAATTTCTCTACCTTTGCTAGTCTGTCTCAGCTGAAGAGGGTAATGAGACTGCTCACAGGCTGTTGTGAGGATGGGAAAGTGCCTTGCACACTCCATGGTTCATAGATACCCACGTATATCCCGCCCTCCCTTCCTGTGTGGCATAGCAACAACAGAATACTCTTGGGGACTTTCCTCTCTCCTCTGGTTAGAGCAACAGCTGCCTTGGATCATTTTCTCCCTGCAAATGGTTAGCAGACTAAACACATACCCCTGAGCATCCTCTCAGAGGCCTTCCCACTCTCAGCACTTTTAAGAACTACCTTTTTCTTTTAAAGTTGTCACTGTATCCCATTATAAGGATGTATTATATTTGATTTAGGGCTTCCCTGGTGGCTCAGACACTAAAGAGTCTGCCTGCAATGCAGGAGACCCAGTTTCGACTCCTGGATTGGGACGATCCCCTGGAGAAGGGAATGGCAACCCACTCCAGTATTCTTGCCTGAAAAATCCCATGGTTGGAGAAGCCTGGTGGGCTACAGTCCATGGGGTCGCAAAGGGTTGGATATGACTGAGCTGCTAACACACACACACACATACATACACATATATTTGATTTGATAAATAGTACCCTGTAGATGGAAAAGCCCCTGATGTTGGAAAAGATTGAAGGCAAAAGGAGAAGAGGGTGGCAGAGGATGAGATGGTTAGACAGGATTATCAACTNTGGATATGACTGAGCTGCTAACACACACACACACATACATACACATATATTTGATTTGATAAATAGTACCCTGTAGATGGAAAAGCCCCTGATGTTGGAAAAGATTGAAGGCAAAAGGAGAAGAGGGTGGCAGAGGATGAGATGGTTAGACAGGATTATCAACTCAGTTCAGTTCAGTTGCTCAGTCATGTCTGACTCTTTGTGACCCCATGAATTGCAGCACTCCAGGCCTCCCTGTCCATCACCAACTCAGACTCAAGTCCATCGAGTCGGTGATGCCATCCAGCCATCTCATCCTCTGTCGTCCCCTTCTCCTCCTGCCCCCAATCCCTCCCAGCATCAGAGTCTTTTCCAATGAGTCAACTCTTCGCATGAGGTGGCCAAAGTATTGGAGTTTCAGCTTCAGCATCAGTCCTTCCAATGAATATTCAGGGTTGATTTCCTTTAGGATTAACTGGCTTGATCTCCTTGCAGCCCAGGGGACTCTCCAGAGTCTTCTCCAACACCACAGTTCAAAAGCATCAATTCTTTGGCGCTCAGCTTTCTTCACAGTCCAACTCTCATATGACTACTGGAAAAACCATATAAACTTAGTAGACATGAATTTGCGCAAACTCCGGGAGATAGTGAAGGACGGAGGGACCTGGTGTGCTACAGTCCGTGGGGTTGCAAAGAGAGGGACACGACTTAGCGACTGGACGGCAACAACAGGCAACCCCTGTAAATGACCATTTATGTTGCCTCTGGGGTTTTCCTGCTACAAGTGGGCGAGCTCCCTCACCTTCTTAAAATCTTCCCTTTTTGAAAAGCGATACCTGACACTCCCCCCGGGACTTCCTCTTCTGCCTTTATTTCCTCCCCAGCACTCATCACCACTGCACAACCTGTCTCTTGCTTGTAGAATGTCAGCTCTGCGAAGGGTTTCACCGGTTTGGCTCCCTGTTCAGTCCCTGTAAGCGCCTGGTGGGTTTTCAGGCCCTGTGTGTTGGACAATGAGTAGAGAGGAAGAAGCAGAAGACGGCGCCTGTATGACTGGTGCGCTGGAGCACCACGGGCAAGAAATAGCGGTCTTCCTGGGCCAGTTTGGCAGGGATCATTTGCTTTTTCTTTTGACTGCGCTGGGTCTTCATTGCAGTGCTTGTCTCGTTGGCAGCCTGTGGACTAAGTTACCCTGTAGCGTATGGGATCCTCGTTCCCCAACCAGGGATCACATCTGCGACCCTTGCATTGGAAGGCAGATTCTTAACCACGGAGCCATCAGGGAAGTCCCAGGGATCCTTGTTTACTTTTTATTCGTGAACTTTTCACTCTGCTGAAACAAGAATCATAGACATGCTGCAAGATGATTGGTGACTTTGTTTTCCTGCGCTCGACTTCGTCAAGAATAGTGCTGACCAGGAAATTGCCATCTGAAACCTGCCATTTTGAGATGTGTTCATTGCTAAGGGTGATGGAAGGATTGTATTATTTCACATCTTTCCTTCACCCGTGGCCCCATACATTTCCCAACATGTATGTGTTTTTTAAATGGCATTTCCCAATCAGTGTCACATGATGAGGCTTGTAACTTGGCATTGTATTCAAGCAACCACAACTCTGTGTTAATAATTTAAAAAAAGACAGACAAAACATCGCTAAATGTTAACTCTGAAAATGTCCCCTGTGTATGAATAAGGTACTTTCCCTCACCGAGGAGTAACTTGCTAGTGTTTTAGTAGAAGAATGAAAGGTAAACTGGAATTTGTAAAAATAACCTGGTGGTGTTTTTTGTTTGCTGATTTAGGCAGTTGAGCTGGCGGTGTCTATTCTGTTGCTCAGGCAGGCCCCCCATTCGACTCTAGTATATTTTGTTTAAATATGAAAGGGGGAATTCCCTGGCAGTCTAATGACTGAAACTCTGAGCCTCCACTTCTGGGGGGTGCAGGTTTGACCCCTGGTCAGGGGAACTGAGATCCCACATGCCATGAGGCACAACAAAAAAAAGAAAAGAAAAGAGAAAGAAAAGAAGAAGTCAGGCACTAGCGCCTCCAGACAGATCAGCCGCTTCAGGATTGAGTCTCATGATAGACGCTCAGAAAGAGTGGCATGCAAACCAGGGAGCCTACTTTATGATTGTTGATGAAAGGTAATAAAAACCCCAGACGGTACCTGTCCTGTGGGCTGAGAACACATTCTGGCTCCTGAGGGCGGGCCACAGAGACCGCCTGTTTCAGTTTCATTGGAATGTAGCCGTGTTCGTTGGTTTCTGTATCGTCTTTGGCTGCTTTGTGATACAGTGGGAGAGCTGAAGAGTTGCGATGGGGATGACGTGACCTGCAGAGCTGAAAATACCTACTTTCCAGCCCTTTACAGAGACTTTGCTGACCCCGGCCCCAAGAGAAGGCTTCCTGGGAGGCTTGCCTGCAGCCAGGAGGCTGCTGGTTGCATGGCCTCCAGGATCACTGGCTCACCTCCCCCTCGAGTGTGGGGGCCCCTGCCGAGCTCTGGGGGCGGGAGCCTGACTGTCTCTTGCCTGACCTCACTGCTGCTGATTCATACCTTTGTCTTACTTCCCCTTTTGTTATCCCTCGGTGAGTCCTGGCCAGGTCAAGTGGACATGAGAAAACATCCTGTCTATACACACTGACGTATTAATAGACCAGCGGGTTCCGGGGCTGGGTGGCCTGGGAAGTCCACTGCCCTCATCTGTGACTCATCTTGACCATTTCAAGACAATCTTGAAACAAATCTAGGGCACGTTATTGCAGTTACCCATGCATCCATGACTTTGTAGTGGAGCTAAAGAAACCTGGATCTAGCACCAACTCAGGTTCTTTTGTTGTTGTTGTTTGGCCATGCTGTGTAGTGTGCAGGATCCTAGTCCCCTGACCGGAGACTGAACCCCTGCCGCCTGCATTGGAAGCTCTGAGTCTCAACCACTGGACTGCCAGGGAAGTCCTCCCACCTCAGATTCTTAATCCTTACATGTGAAGAATTGGGTTCCTGGGAGAAGTCTTGCCGGGCTAGAGTAGTACGGTTTCTTGACTAGGAAGCTGGGCTTCTGGGCAGAGCTGACTAGAGTGTAGTCCTGGGCATCACTCAGAGCTTGTCAGAAATGCAGAGTCTCCGGCCCTGCCCGTGGCTACTGGGTCAGACTCTGCCTTCTAACAAGCCCCCCAGGCGATCTGGGCGTATAAGTCAAGTTGGAGAAGTGCTGGCCAAAGTGCCTTTACTTTTTAAAATTTTACCAGACTCAGGGCTTCCCGTTTTTTCACTTGGGAGGAAATCCCATCATTTTGAGGTTTAGCACAGTCTTAGGCACAGATGCTGAGGATGGTTTCCTAGACTTTGGGGTGTTTCGTGCCTTAGCTGGCTCTGCAGTCCTTGAGGACAGAGGCTTCGTCCTGTCCCTACTGCGTTCCCGGCCCCCAGCGCTTTTTCTGGCAGGGTCAGAGTTCAGGAGACTCTGACTGAGCAGGTGAATGAATGAGTGAATACATTAATGAGTGAGTAAATGAGCACTGTTTTGTCAAAAAGCATCAGAGGCAGAGGTTAGCCTCGTAGGCTGTTCTGTTCTGAGTCCCTACATCTCAACGACTGTTTTTCCTCTTATCTCAGAATGACAGGCCTGGCTTCTGCCACAGGAAGGCTTTTTAAAAAATAACATAGACAGGACACAGGGCATTAAAATAGCATACTTGTCTGAGTAATGCAGGGTGGCCAGGACTCAGCCTTAGTTCTGCCTTTTGTCCTTTAAAACTCTCTTTAAAGTTTTGGCCATGAAGTGTAAAATTGGGCATGTAGTTCATTAAGAATAAAGTCTTGAGATGCAGAACCATGTAGCAGAAAGGGTGGACCAGGAATTCAGAAGGCATGGGTTCTGGCCTGTGGCCAGTGCTGACTGTCCGTGAATATTGGGTAAGTCACTTCTCTCTTGCTTCAACCTCCCCATCCAGTAAAACAAGGATTAAAATGTTTGCCCAGCCTCTTCTACAGAATAATGAAAATGGGTTGTAAGCATTATACAAAGACATTCATTTGGGCTGCCAGTGTTAGACTATAGCTTCCCCCGATAGCTCACACACTTTGCCCCTCAGTATTTACATCAAGTGTATGTTGAATTTTTACAAGCTTTGTTGTATAAGTAATATATATTATTTGTAGTAAAGAGAGACAAAAAGAAAGAAGATCATTCTTAATTCTATCTATCTGCCACCCAAGAATAACACTGTTAGGTTTTGTCTGCCTTCCACATTTTGCTATGCATACATTATATGTCCTTTTCTTAAAACAGTTCATAGTATGTGGTAGATATTTTTCCGACACAGTGAAGTTTGTTAGTGAATTTTGTTTTCTGTATTCCAAGTTGTGACAAAAACTTTAAAAAGTTGCCTCAAGAGCTTCCTCAATATTCTTTGGTTTATTCTCCTAAGTTCAACCCATAGTGAAGGTGGGCGCTGTGGGCAACCCCCTGCTCCGCTCCAGAGAAACGGCAGCAGCGCTGAGAATACAAGTCTGCTCTGGAATCAGTTTTATCCTCAGCGAGTTCTGTCTGATGGCTAAATGATCTTATCTTTTTAACCCATTTTCTGTAATCCTGTCTTTGGGTCAGTAGTGTTCTGTTTTTGTCATTCCTTTTTCACTTGACTCTGCCTTTTTCTTCCTAGATTTCTGCAGTGGAACTCCAAGGGGGCAGGATGATTTGGGAAGTCACTGTGTTGCTCAGCTTGGTCCTGGGAATTGGTGCTGTTCCCCTGGAGGACCCTGAGGATGGAGGCAAACACTGGGTGGTGATTGTCGCAGGATCAAACGGCTGGTATAATTACAGGCACCAGGTAAGAAAATGACTCACCTTTTCCTGTATGGCACTGGCAGTCTGTTAACAATCCTGGACATTGTTATTAGAAGAGACTTTTTATTTATTGTTTTTTGGTTTGGCTTTGCTTTGGGATGGAGTTGAAGCTATCCAGATTTTATTTATTTTAAACTTTTAATTTTGTATTGGGGTATAGCTGATTAACAATATTGTGATAATTTCAGGTGAACAGGAAAGGGACTCAGCCATACGTGTACATGTATCCATTGTCCCCTAAACCCCCCTCCCATCCAGGCTGCCGTGTGACCTTGAGCAGAGTTCCCTGTGCTATACAGTAGGTCTTTGTTGGGTATCCATTTTAAATGTAGCCATGTGTAGATGTCCATCCCAAACTCTCTAACTATCCCTTCCCCCCAGCAACCAAAAGTAGAACAGATGTTCCTCTTAGGTTGGCAAAAATAAGTGTGTTGATGAGGATGTGGAGAATGGAACACACACACACAGCCCACTGCCCCCATTGCTGAGTGGATTGTACAGTGGTACAGTCATTTTGGAAACCATTTTGGCTGTTCCTCAAAATGGCCCGTATGTGGTCACCTCAGTCTAATGCAGGGATTCTCAACCTTGACACTGTTGATGCTTGGGTCCATCCAGGTAATTCTTAACTGTTTGGGGCTGTCCTACCATGTAAGATGTTTAGCAGCATCCCTACCTCTGCCCTCTAGGTACCAGGAGCATCACCCAGCCACTGTAACAACGAAAATTGTCTCCAGACTTTGCCACATGTCCTTAGTTGAGACCCACTGGTCTAGTGCCTTCATTTTAATAAATAGGGAAACTGAGACTTGAAGACCAGAGGGGACTTGCGTGAGGCCGCATTGGTGCAGACAGGACTCTGGAAGCAGCGTCACGAGTCTCCTTGCCCTCCACACCCCTACCCTGCTGCTCCGCCTTCACCCCTTCCCCTCTTCTTTCCTGGCACTCTCAGCAAACCAGCCTGGCAGAAATTAGAGGGAAAGAATCTACGTTTGTAAATATGTTAAAAGTGCAACCTCCAGGTGCGAATGTAAAATGGTGTAGCTGCTTTGAAAAACAGTCTGGCGGTTCCTCAAAAGGTTAAACACAGAGTTACCATGTGACCCAGCAATTCCGCTCTTAGGTATATATTCAGAAAAAAAAAAGAATATGTACGTCCCCCCAAAAAAACTTGTACTCAAATGATTGTAGCAGTTTTATTCATGCTAGCCTGAAGGTGGGAACAATCCAAGTGTCCAGGAAATGGATAAACAAAAGTATAGTCTGTCCACACAAGGCATTATTATTTGGCCATAAAAGAGAACAAGGGATGGATACATGGCTTCAACAGGGCTGAACCTTAAAAACATTATCCTAAGTGAGAGGAGCCAGTCACAAAGGACCACAGGATTCCATTTATAGATGGAAGTCTAGCACAGGAAACTCTGTGAAAACAGAATGTAGATTAGTAGTTGACAAGGTGTACGCAGAGGAGGGGACAGAGAATGACTGTTACTGGGTGTGGAGTCTCTTTTAGGGAAGATGAAAAGGCTCTGGAGTTAGAGAATGGTGATGGTTGCGTGACTTGGTGAACATACTAGAAACCACTGAATTGTATTTAAAAGGTTGACTTGTGTGATATGTGAATTATATACCTTAATAATGTTATTAAAAAAGTCATTGTATCTTTCAATTCTCAGAGAAGAGATGCACAGGCAGTCACAAGTGAACTCATTTGACCCCCCACTGTGGGGTTCTGTGCAGTCGGTCCAGTTCTTTTTCCCTATTTATGTTTACTTTCTGTTTCAACTGGTCACCTTTGAAGTGCCTAGTCACCAAGTGTGGCCAGAGGCTGCCAGATTAGATCTAGCGTCTGTGCTTGTGACGGCTTAACAGGGCTGCCTCACGTGTGTTTCCTTCCCAGGATGTCAGTTTCATAATCTGTTAAATAGGGGTTGGTTTAGGTGAACTCCCTACCAGCTCTATAATTTGATGATTATTGAATGACTGAGTTCTTTGCTTTTTATATGCTAGCTGAATAGGAAATTTGGCTTGATTAAAAAGTTATTTTCATTGGCAGTATGATACCTTTTTAATACTTAACCCAGACCTGACCCCGGCTTCCCTGGTGGCTCAGATGGTAAAGAATCCGCCTGTAATGCGGGAGACCCAGGTTCGCTCTCTGGGTTGGGAAGAACCCACTCCAATATTCTTGCCTAGAGAATCCCATGCACAGAGGAGCCTGGCGGGCTACAGTCCATGGGGTTACAGAGTCGGACACGACTGAGCAACTAAGCACAGCACACACACAGAGCTGACCCAGTTAGAGAGGAGTAATCCGAGTATTAACTACCCAGCTCAGTTTTCTCCTCTACCTCTCACCACGAGTCAGAAAGATGGGGAATTAAATACGGGTCACTGATAGCAGACTGACTGCTTCATCAGACACCCTGGTTTTTATACAACTAACTTTAAAAAGCAGGTATTGGTTAAACATTATTCAAAGGGTCTGATTACCCTTTGCTCCCAGGAAATTTTTTTAAAGTGTTGCTAGTTTCCCTGGGTAAACTACTTCATATCAAAATGGAATGAAGCAAGTATAGCAAAAAGAAGTGGGCACAGACTGAAATTTCTGTCCCTAAAGAAGGGCGGATGCTGGTGCTAAAGCTGGGCAGAGGAAGCGTGGCTGCTGAATCGTGGTTGGCCTCGGTTCGTATCCCTGCCGGTCAAGTCCTCTTCTCGGCCAACTGCCGACACTTGCTGTCTTGACTTTGGAAACTGAGCGTTAGAAGAGCGTTTGAGGAATAGCCAGTTAACACCCCAATACAAAATAGAAAATCCAAAGTGTAGGGGGAAACAAAAAGAGCATTTGAAAGAGCTTTTCCCATAGAACCTACACAGACTTTTTCTTTTCTGCAGAGACTTTTAGACTTACATTTTTATTGAGGTTTACGTTTTCCTTGCGTGAACATAGCACTCGTTATCAAAAATTTCTTTAGGGAATACTGGGCACACTTAGATTGTTGCAGAATGCTCTTCTGTGCTTTATGATGGTTATTTAACCTGTGTTGGTTACATTGAATTGGATTTCTCAGTTTTCCATTTGGGGCTGGGATGAATGGATGACAGCGAGGGAGTTGGTGGGTCTGGGCTGATGCTAGTGGGATGTGTTGCATCTTGAGTATGGGCTTGGAAGGTCTTGGAGGACAAGTTCCTGCAGTGGTGGAGGCAGGAGCCAGACTCCGATGCATGCATGACAGAGGAAGAGGTCCCTTGGTGCAAACCACACAAGGGATGCTGTACTGGCTATTCTTCCGACAGGCTCGTGAGCAGGGGAAAGAAGAACATAGGTCACCAGGGGAGGAATGGGACTAGAGGAAGGTTTCTTTCAGTATAGAGATCTGAGTGCATCGAGAAGGAAAATTAAGTGGATTGAAGGTGAAGTTCACTGTTGCACAAGCCATTAGGAGGATGTTGGGATATGGGGGGGTGTTGGGAGGAGAGGAGATGTGAGCCAGGAGTCACTGGGAGAAAGGGGCTTGAGGGGAGTTTTGAGGCCACTGCTGGGCAGTAGGGCTCTGAAGGAGAAGGTCTGGAGTGTAGGCAACAGAAGAGGTGAGGAGCTGGGAGAATGCTGACGCCCCCTCCCCTCTGCTGGTCTCAAGCTGGGGGCTGTGGTGGAGAGGAAGGGAGTGCCACCTTTTCCTGGGAAGGCTTCAGAAGCCTCCTTAAGAGTATCCACAGGGCCAAGAGGAGGCAGAGAGGGTGAGGGAAAAGTCCAGAACTTGTACATGTTGAAGTTGGGAGGAAAAGGTAGGATAATAGAGGGTCTAGTGGCAGTCATACTTCTGAATAACCACCTTTCACTTTATATATTTAAGGGTATGTGTTATTACCACTTTTTAGAAACAGCTTTATTGAAGAGGTATGTTTCCATGCCATACAATTCACCTATCTCACAGTACAGTGATTTTTAGTAAATTCAGACAGTTGTGCAAGTGTTACCACAGTTCAGTTTTAGGACACGCCCATCATTCTAGAAAGTTCCCCTGTGCCTGCACTTGTCCCAGCCTCCTGCCCCCAAGGATTTGCCCCCAGACTTCATAAATGGAATCATAGAAGGTGGATGCATTGGTGTCTGGCTTCTTTCACTCCCATTATGTTTTTTATAGTTAATCCATCTTGTTACAAAGTATCACTTTTATATTTTAAGAAAAGAAACAGATGGAGAGCAGAGCTGAGCAGGACTGAACTGGGAAAATGCAGTTAGCCCAGGAGGGCTGTCCTGGTGCAGGCCAGATGCTGGGCAGGGCGGTCGGGACTGTCGGTTGTGGACTTGCATAGACCCCCAGGTGTAATTCCTGTTCTTCCCGCATCTGCTGTATTAGTTTGAACAAATGATGTAATCTTACTCCAAACCTCTTGATTTTCCTCTGGAAAATCACTGTGGGCTCAGTGAGTGAAAGTCGCTCAGTCCATGGATTTCTCCAGGCCAGAGTACTGGAGTGAGTAGTCGTTCCCTTCTCCAGGGGATCTTCCCAACCCAGGGATCGAACCCAGGTCTCCTGCATTGCAGGCGGATTCTTTACCAGCTGAGCTGGCTGGGAAACCCAAGAACGCTGGAATAGGTAGCCTGTCCCTTTTCCAGTGGATCTTCCTGACCTAGGAATTGAACCGGCGGATTCTCTACCAGCTGAACTAGCAGCCCCCTCACCCCCGCCCAATGCCCAGACTCAGGGCTTAGCAGTGCTCAGAGCATGTGCCAGGAAGGGGTACTATACATATTCCTCTCAATGAGCAGCCCATAACTCTTCCCAGCCCCTACCTGGCTTGAAGGTGGACCCCTTGGCAGTGATGTTCTTTTCAAGAACATGCCAAGTATTTCAAGAACCAGTATTTCGCCTTTGCCCCAGGCTGGTTGCTCTTAGTTAGCTTACAGTTGGCCTGAGGTAGGGCAGCACGATCAGTGACTGGACCGTGACCTCCACCAGGAAATCACGGGATGTATCAGCAATCCCATCTGAACTCCTTACTCCTGAGAGTTGAGTCAGCGGTCTCTGTGCAGTGTGGCCCAGAGAGCTCTGCCCTTTATGTCAAGTCTTGCTCAATACCTTCCTGTCACATGGCATTTCTCCTATGGCATTTCCGTTTTTAAGGGGAAAAAATGCACAGAGATAAGATATGCTCCAGGAAAGTCATTCAAGTAACCTTTAGCACTGTCTCCAAGTCACGTGACTTGGCTTAACCTTACTTTTATTTCTTTTGGGTGTTAGTGAGTGCTTGCTGCTGCTGCTGCTAAGTCGCTTCAGTCGTGTCCGACTCTGTGCGACCCCATAGATGGCAGCCCACCGGGCTCCCCCATCCCTGGGATTCTCCAGGCAAGAATACTGGAGTGGGTTGCCATTTCCTTCTCCAATGCATGAAAGCGAAAAGTGAAAGCAAAGTCGCTCAGTCGTGTCCGACTCCCAGCGACCCCATGGACTGCAGCCTACCAGGCTCCTCCGTCCATGGGATTTTCCAGGCAAGAGTATTGGGGTGGGGTGCCATTGCCTTCCAAAAGCCCTTTTGAATTGAGAAGGTTGGGAAGAAACCAAGCAATTCCAAGGACCCAAGAGAGGATCTCTGCTTGGCTTTGAGACCGCTGTGTGGGAGGCAGAGCACGAGGAATGGTGGGGGAAGCCCTGAGCCCTTCCTGAGCCTGTCCCCATCTGTGAAATGGGCATAAAAGAGTCTGCCTGTCAGGGCGGTGGTGAGGAGCCCAGGAAGATAGGGGAGCACTAACAGGATAGGCTGAGTATATTTTCTGAAATATATGGTCTTATTGAAGCGTATTTTACAGATTGTATATAATTCACCCATTTTAAGTGTTCAGTGATGTTTTAGTGCATTTAGCAAGTTGTGCAAACATCACCGTAAGTCAGTTTTGGAACATTTCCATCTCCCCAGTAAGGTCCCTTGAGCCAATTTCAAGTCCCTAGCTGGAGGCAACTCCTAGTATACTTTGTAATTCTGTAAGTTTGCCTTTTCTGAACGTATCACATAAATGGGGCTGTGCAATGTGAACTTTTGTGTCTGGCTTCTCTTAAGGCCATGTTTTTAAACTTTATCTGTATAGCGCGTGTCAGCGCTTCATTCCTTTTATTGCCAAGTAGCATTCCATTGTATGCTTACATCACATTTTGTCTGTTCACCACTCAGTGGATATTTGGGTTGTTTCCTTTTTTTTTTTTTTGCCTATTTGAAGCATTCTGCTAAGAACATTTGAGTACAGATATCGGTGTGGGTTAATGTTTTTGCTTCTCCTGGCAGACACCTAAGAGTAGAATTCCCAGGTCATAGGGTAAATTTATACTTAACTTTTAAAGAAACTTAAACTATTTTCCAGAATGGCTGCATCATTTTACATTCACGCAAGCAGTGGATGAAGCTTCCTGGTTTATCCTCACCAACACTAGTTATTGCCTGTCTGCTGTGAAGTGGCAGCTCATTGTGGTTTGAGTTTGCATTTCCCTAATAAGTAATGATTGTGAACATCTTTTTATGTGCTTATCAGTATATCTAGTTAGGTGAAATGTTTATATAAATCTTTTATCTGTTTTTGATTGAACCAGTTGTTTTACTGTGGTACAAGAGTTCTCTGCATATTCTACATACAAATCCTCTCTCAGATATGTGTTTTGCAAACATTTTGCTCTCATTCTGTTGCTTATCTTTTCACTTTCTTACTGATGTCTTTTGAAGCACTAAAATTTTGAATTTTGTCGATATCCAGTTTATCTTTTTTTTTTCTTTTATAGACCACGCTTTTGGTGTCATATCTATGACATCTGTGCAATTACAATTAAAGATTTCAAAGATTTTCTCCTGTTATCTGATTTTTGTTTTAGCACTTATATTTAAGTATGATTCATTTTGAGTTAATTTTCATATATGGTATGAGGAAAGAGTCTAAGATCATCTTTTTGCATGTAGATATCCAAAATTTCCCAGCACTATTTGTTGATAACATTCTCTTTTCTCAGGGTAGTTCTGAAAACAGGAAGTAAAAGTTCTCTAGCTTTCTTCTTCTTTTTCAGTATATATATATATATATATTTTTTTTTTTTTGACGATTGCAGTTATGTACAAATTTTAGCATTATCTTGTCAATTTCTGAGGAAATCCCTGCTGATCAGTTTTTTAAAAAATTTTTTGAGGGGGAGAGGAGAGGTATTTTAATTTGTTTTTTTATCTTTTGTCTGTACCGCACAGCATGCGGGACCTTAGTTCCCCAACCAGGGATTGAACCCATGCCCCCTGCAGTGCAGACACTGGAAGTGTGGAGTCTTATCCACTGGTGTTAGTTGCTCAGCTGTGCCCGACTCTGCGACCCCATGAACTGCAGCCCACCAGGCTCCCTTGTCCATGGGATTTTCCAGGCAAGGATACTGGAGTGGGTTGCCATTTCCTTCTTCAGGGGATCTTCCCAATGCAGGGATTGAACCCAGGTCTCCTTCACTGCAGGTAGACTCTTTACCGACTGAGCTAGTTTTTTACAAAGTTTAAGGGTGGTATGTCTTTTGATCCATGAGCATGAGATATCTCTCTGTGTATTTAGATCTTTAATTTTCCTCAGCAGTTTTATAATTTTCAGTTTACAGGTCTTGCACTTCTTTTGTTAAGTTTATTCCTAAGTTGTTTTTGTTTTTTAGTGAACCTGCTTTTTGGTGTCTAACAGGAGAGATAAATAATAGGCCAGTCTGCACTGCGGTGAATGGGTGGGTGTGCCTGCTCACTCCAGTTTCATTGAGAAGGTTAAATCTGACATAATATTGGTTTGATTTTTTTTCTTATGAAATAGAAAACAAATATCTATATAATGTGCCTTCAATGTAAAGAATAATAATAAAAGAATACCTATGTACTTTGTACCGAAAGGTTGTTGCTAAACCATGAAAGACGCCAGGATTCTTGGCCTCCAGAGGAGAAGAATTCAATCTGGGGCCAGAGACAGGCTTAATCGCTCAGAGCTTTTGAGTAATAAAGTTTTATTAAAGTGTAAAAGAGATAGAGAAAGCTTCTGACAGAGACATCAGAAGGGGGCAAAAAGAGTGCCCCCTGGCTAGTGTTAGCCATGGAGTTAGGTGAAGGTGAAGGAAGGTGAAGTCGCTCAGTCGTGTCCGACTCTTTGCGATCCATCCATGGGATTCTCCAGGCAAGAATACTGGAGTGGATTGCCATTTCCTTCTCCAGGAGATCTTCCTGACCCAGGGATTGAACCCGGGTCTCCCACATTGGAGGCAGATGCTTTAACCTCTGAGCCACCAGGGAAGCCATGGAGTTAAATACCTATTAATTAGTTATTGCAATGAATCAAAAGAATGTCTGCTGCTGCTGCTGCTAAGTTGCTTCAGTTGTGTCTGACTCCGTGCGACCCCATAGATGGCAGCCCACCAGGCGCCCCCGTCCCTGGGATTCTCCAGGCAAGAACACTGGAGTGGGTTGCCATTTCCTTCTCCAATGCATGAAAGTGGAAAGTGAAGTCGCTCAGTCGCTCAGTCGTGTCCGACTAGTAGCAACCCCATGGACTGCAGCCTACCAGGCTCCTCTGTCCATGGGATTTTCCAGGCAAGAGTACTGGAGTGGGGTGCCACTGCCTTCTCCAAAAGAATGTCTGGAGTCTGTAAAGATCTTACTAGACCCACTCCCATAATTTACATTTTAAGATAACAGGATTCAGTTCAGTTCAGTCGCTCAGTCCAGCTCTTCCAACCCCATGAATCACAGCACACCAGGCCTGCCTGTCCATCACCAACTCCCGGAGTTCACTCAAACTCATGTCCATCGAGTCGGTGATGCCTTCCAGCCATCTCATCCTCTGTCATCCCCTTCTCCTCCTGCCCCCAATCCCTGCCAGGATCAGGGTCTTTTCCAACGAGTCAACTCTTCACATGAGATGGCCAAAGTATTGGAGTTTCAGCTTTAGCATCAGCCCTTCCAATGAACACCCAGGACTGATCTCCTTTAGAATAGACTGGTTGGATCTCCTTGCAGGCCACAGGACTCTCAAGAGTCTTCTTCAATACCACAGTTCAAAAGCATCAATTCTTCAGTGCTCAGCTTTCTTCACAGTCCAACTCTCACATCCATACATGACTACTGGAAAAACCATAGCCTTGACTAGACGGACCTTTGTTGGCAAAGTAATGTCTCTGCTTTTTAATGCGCTGTCTAGGTTGGTCATAACTTTCCTTCCAAGGAGCAAGTGTCTCTTAATGTCATGGCTGCAATCACCATCTGCAGTGATTTTGAAGCCCAGAAAAATAAAGTCAGCCACTGTTTCCACTGTTTCCCTATCTATTTCCCCTGAAGTGATGGGACTGGATGCCATGATCTTAGTTTTCTGAATGTTAAGCTTTAAGCCAACTTTTTCACTCTTCTCTTTCACTTTCATCAAGAGACTTTTGAGTTCCTCTTCACTTTCTGCCATAAGGGTGGTGTCATCTGCATATCTGAGGTTATTGATATTTCTCCCGGCAATCTTGATTCCAGCTTGTGCTTCTTCCAGCCCATCATTTCTCATGATGTACTCTGCATATAAGTTAAATAAGCAGGATGACAATATGCAGCCTTGACATACTCCTTTTCCTATTAGGAACCAATGTGTTGTTCCATGTCCAGTTCTAACTTTTGCTTCCTGACCTGCATATAGGTTTCTCAAGAGGCAGGTCAGGTGGTCTGGTATTCCTATCTCTTTCAGAATTTTCCACAGTTTATTATGATTCACACAGTCAAAGGCTTTGGCATAGTCAATAAAGCAGAAATAGATGTTTTTCTGAAACTCTCTTGGTTTTTCCATGATCCAGTGGATGTTGGCAGTTTTATCTCTGGTTCCTCTGCCTTTTCTAAATCCAGATTGAACATCAGGAAGTTCATGGTTCACGTATTGTTGAAGCCTGGCTTGGAGAATTTTGAGCATTCCTTTACTAGCGTGTGAGATGAGTGCAATTGTGCGGTAGTTTGAGCATTCTTTGGCATTGCCTTTCTTTGGGATTGGAATGAAAACTGACCTTTTCCAGTCCTGTGGCCACTGCTGAGTTTTCCAAATTTGCTGGCATATTGAGTGCAGCAATTTCACAGCATCATCTTTCAGGATTTGAAATAGCTCAGCTGGAATTCCATCACCTCCACTAGCTTTGTTTGTAGTGATGCTTTCTAAGGTGCACTTGACTTCACATTCCAGGATGTCTGGCTCTAGATGAGTGATCACACCATTGTGATTATCTTGGTCGTGAAGATCTTTTTTGTACAGTTCTTCTGTGTATTCTTGTCACCTCTTCTTAATCTCTTCTGCTTCTGTTAGGTCCATACCATTTCTGTCCTTTATCGAGCCCATCCTTGCATGAAATCTTCCCTTGGTATTATTAGGTAGGTAGAAGAGGGAAGCGGAGTCCAAAGTGGCTAAGAAACAAGGAAGGTCAAAGGAAGGTCTGAGGACCAGGGTGAAGACTTCAGGTAGAAGAAACAGCACTCCTGGCTAAGCCCAATTTGCATAGGGCAGGCCCAGGTGGGGGCAAAAATATATAAAAGGAAGAGCCAAAGCGCGCTCTCTCTCTCTTCCTCTCCCGTGTGCCTGCGCTCTTTCCCTCTCTCTCCCTCTCTCTCTCCCCCTCTCCCACGCGCTCCTCCACTCTCTTCCCTTCAAATCTTTGGGTTGGCATGCCCTCACGCTTCGAGGATGGATTCTCCTGCTATCTTCTAAATAAAATAGAGCTGTAACACTGATTTGCCCAAGAGCTATAACACGGTTTGTCCAAGACCTGAGAGCTGTGACGCGCCGAGGGCTCTAATGTCCGTTGCTCCAAATCTTTGTTGTGACGAGACAAAGAACCGGGGAACATACACTCGCGTGACAATATCTCTAATTTTCTTGAAGAGATCTCTAGTCTTTCCCATTCTGTTGTTTTCCTCTATTTCTTTGCATTGATCGCTGAGGAAGGCTTTCTTCTCTCTCCTTGCTATTCTTTGGAACTCTGCATTCAGATGCTTATATCTTTCCTTTTCTCCTTTGCTTTTCATTTCTTTTCTTTTCACAGCTATTTGTAAGGCCTACCCAGACAGCCATTTTGCTTTTTTTGCATTTCTTTTCCATGAGAATGGTCTCGATCCCTGTCTCCTGTACAATGTCACGAACCTCTGTCCATAGTTCATCAGGCACTCTATCTATCAGATCTAGTCTAGTGGTTTTCCCTACTTTCTTCAATTTAAATCTGACTCCTGATAACAGGATTAGCCAGAAGGTTTTCAGGAAGGAGAAATTGTCCTCAAGCAGGATGCATTGTTGTTATATAATCCTTAGCACAGAGTTTAAATTGTTTGTTGTGTAATCATCGGTTCCAGGCTTAAAAATAAAAAAAACGAAAACCGTTTTCTGTGACTAAGACTAAGGAATGTAGAGGGAGAAAAACGTTTGCCCTTTTCTCCTCCTTGAGAATTCCAGACCCCTCTCCTTGGGGACCCCCGGACTTCTTATCAACCTGCCTAGGAATTGACTCTCAGTACCCGACTGAAGAAAAAGAAAATTACTAGTGTATTGCTCCCTGTCTGATCCAATCTTGACCCTGCCAGAGGGCGAGTTCCTTAGATTTGTTTGGCTTCACTTTAGAGTTTACCATCTGTGTGTTTAACTAAACAACATAATGTTTACTTTAGCCTGTTTTGACCTTAATATGAATGTAATCATAGTGAATATTTTTTTTTCTATGATTCGTTCTTTTTCTCATTATGTTCCTGAGATTCATGTATCTTGAAGCATGGATTGTATTTCATTCATTTTTAGGTATTCCATTTGTGTGATCTTTATGGTACTCCCATTATATGAACATTGGACTGTATGTTTTTCTGTATTTTCTGAAAGCAAGATCAGGTTCTGGAGTCAGAATGCCTGGGATCTTTCACTTTGAGCTGTGTGACTTAGACAGGTCACCTCCCCTCCCTCAGCTCTGATGACCTCGCTGTGAAATGGGAATCACTATCACAGAGGGGTGCGATGAGAATTAAATGAGATGGTACATGGAAAGTCTGAGCATAGTGCCTGGCAAGTAGAACAAAGTCCAAATTCAAATTAGATGAATATTAGATGAATAACTGAAAACTATATATTCAGTTATTCATCTAATATTCATCTCATTCATATTAATATTCATCTAATAGCTCTTGAATGCCAGGTCTTGGACTCACCCACACAACATTTAGCAGCTGTATTTTGAGCCCCCCTTTTTGCTATAAAGTTTGGGACATGTACAGGCAGAATGCTGGGTTTGGTGGTGTGTGAGCTTTATTTCAATTGCTCTGCTAAGAGGAAAGACATAATTAAATAAAAGCAGAAAGTTAGGTACCATTTTCCCCTTTTGTCCTCAAATGATTCCCATGTCATGGAGTGTAGTCTGTATCATCTGAAAAAGGAAGCGAAAATTGTCTTGGCCTTTTTATGGACAAGGAATCTCATCAGCAAAGTTTTTCTTTGACCTTGACTATGGTCACCCTTGTTGTTGTTTTTAAACTAAAGCACACGTTCCTCATTTTAGTTCCTGAGCTGAAGTTTTGAGTTTTTCACTCAGTTCTCTGAACAGCGACTGTGGTGGTTAAGGTTACTGGAACCAGAAGAATCCTGTGTGATACAGAACTAACCGCTAAGCATTTAATCTGTTGGTTCATCATTCTGTCATTCTGTGCTTCAGCCCTAAATCAGTGCTTTCAGGAGACTTTTCTATGGTGTGGAAAATGAAAATAACTTATTCAGGACTTTCAAAAGCCCTTGTTTCCTGTAGATGTGGTGGTGGTGGGTGGTGGTGGTAGTTGTGTGTGTGTGTGTGTGTGTGAGAGAGTAGTCCACATTTTACACTAACTGCCTGATGAGAGTTTCATGGTGAAGGGTGGATTTTTAAAAATTGAACTGAAAAAAATAAATGAATGTGTTTGAAACTGATTTAAATACCTGACCAATAGGGAGTGGGACACAGCACATCTTCCATGAGAAAGAACACATTGCTCGTGAAAACTCTCAAATTGGCTTCTTCTGGACAAAATCTAACACTTAACAAAACCCCTTCTCCCAGGCAGATGCATGCCACGCCTACCAGATTGTTCACAGAAACGGGATCCCTGATGAGCAGATCATCGTGATGATGTATGACGATATCGCCAACTCTGAAGAGTGAGTATAGAAGGCTTTGAACTTGATGGTGAGGAACTTGAGAGCGTTTTAAAAAATACACATGGATTCTCAGGAATTCTTGGTTGGGCAGCCTAACATTAGAATGTAAGCTGAGTCCCAGCTGAAATTCCATCCACCAACTTCATGTAGAGCTTTGACCATAACTTGGTAGAACCCAGCAATGACAGGGACATAGCAAATAGTAGTGAAGGTGCTGAGACTCGGGCTTTGCAAGGCTTTAAAGCATGGGTTCCCTCTCGGCTTGGAGAACTAACTCATTACTAGGTTCTGCGGTGCTTGTTCCTGAGCTCTGTGCCAGGGCGCCTTGAAGGCCTGTACACAAGAGGCTCCTTTGTAGCTTAGATCCTCACACCCTTCTTTCTATACCTATTTCCTTTTTTAAAAAATTGCTGAATTTAATTTTCCAGACCGTTCCCTCATGCCTGCTTATCTGATTTCTTGAGATCAGAAACAGCAGGTATGGGGGACTTCCCTGGTGGTGCATTGGTTAACACGCCGAGCTTCTGTGCATGGGGCTCAGTCCCTGGTCAGAGAGCTAGATCCCACATGCCAAGTGGCTCACTCTTTCCTCCCCCAACAAAAAAAAAAGCAGCAGCAGGTACAGGTCTGACTCTAACCTGTTCTAGTCTCGCAGCTCCTCAGTTCCTAACTGTGGCCTTTCCAATGATCACATGATTGTTCTTAACCCATTCTGAGCTTTAATGCCTAAGCTCTTGCATCAAAGCCTTGTTTTCTGTTCTCTCTCTGAAAGTAGTTTTTCTCTGAGAGATCTCTTGACGAGATCTCCCCTACAAGATGCAAGCTGGTGTCCAGCAGGAGGCCAGGCACACAGGGGCCTGGCCTCCTGTCCTCAGTTTGCAGAGCTCAGCCCTTCACTGCTCTTGCCAGGACTTGTGGGACCCCAAGACCCTCGGGCTACTGAAACCACATCTTAGGGACCTGGGTGGGTGATGGGAAGTGTCTGTGACAGTCATGACTGTTTAGTCTTTTTATGCATAACCAGAACGTATTTATGAAGATGCAGATTTCAGAGATACATCAAATTGTGTGCTTCATTGCATCCTTTGATTTTCAGGAATCCCACCCCGGGAATTGTGATCAACAGGCCCAACGGCTCAGACGTGTACCAGGGGGTGCTGAAGGACTACACGGGCGAGGTGAGGCAGAGCGCCGGGTCAGAGCCGGCAGGGTCTGCTTCATTTCAATGATGATTTTCCCCTCTTTCTTGTTCTTCTGGAATCAGGACCTCATTAGACGGATTTCTGGCCAGCGTTTCATGTTTATATTGAGATTTGTGCCTGAGGCATAATTTCTGTGAATTTTGAAAGAAAGCAGAGAGAAAAGAAAAAAAGTATTAGTGGTAGTCTACCAATCTTTTATTTCTAGTTTTATTATACTTTAAATCTCAGTAGTTTTCTTTCTATAATACCTGATTTTCTTAAGATACTGCCATTAATCTGATTATAAACTATTTGTGTCCTTTTCTGAAAATCAGCTTTCTCAAATGCCAGCCCTGGTGCAAAGTAGTATCTCTGGATTTTGCTGAGATAGTTTCCCACCATTATTATAATAGTATATCACTTCCAAAGTATTGTATCCTTCCCAATTGATTGAGGGTGTATATTGGGTTGGCCAAAAAGTTTGTTCGGTTTAAATGAAAATAAAAGACATTTTTCATTTTCACAATGAACTTTATTAAACAATATATTCCTTAACCGAACAACTTTTTGGCCAACTCAGTACATTGATACATTTTTTAAAACACTATAATTTCATTAGCCTCCTGGATTTCATATCCTCTTTTTTCCTAATTTCAGTGGAATCTTTTAGGAACTAATATTCCTTGTGAGAGAGAAACATTTCTGTGAAATTTGGCAGTTCTTCCAGTTTTATTTTTTTCTTTTAAATTCAAGAGCAATTAAATCAGATACATCATTCATATAAGATAGATGATCCCATTTTTATGAAATTGTTTCCGTAGACTTATTTAAGGAAATGTCCAAAATTTAGGTGGTGGAATTTCTGGTGATTTATATTCTTTCCTCTGTGTTTTTTCTGTAATATTTTTTTAATAAGCAGATTTCATTTTACAAAATTGCCTTTAAGGGGTGTTCTTGGGATTCAGCCTTTGAGGAGGCAAGCCAGTTGCAAAGGTCGGCACTGAGGTTCCCGTCTCCATCTTTGTTGTCTCTCTGAGGCAGCATGCTTTTCCTCTGCTGTTTGTCCCTCCCTACCAACATCTTTGGGTTTTTCCACCTGGACTTTATAATGGTCAAGAAGGAATGGCAGGCTTGCTGAATGGCATCAGCCAAAGACAAGACGATGCTTGAGACAAGGTCATGCACATGCGCCGGGAACACTCACCTTGCTTTGGGTCTTTCTTGGTGGCAGAGTATTTGCCCTTCATCCTTAAGCCTTGGAGGTGTGTGGTCGTGGCCTGGGCCCTCTGCTACAGACTCAGCACCCGCACTGCTTTGAAGTGACTGCTGCCTCTGATTTCAACTCCCAATTTTTCGTAGGATGTCACCCCGAAGAATTTCCTTGCTGTGTTGAGAGGTGATGCAGAAGCAGTGAAGGGCGTAGGATCTGGAAAGGTCTTAAAGAGGTAAAGTCTGTTTTATGGCTGTCCCTTTTTCTGAATGACCTGGTACTCCAGAATCGAGAATTCATACAGGCCTTGTTCTTGCTTCCGGCCTGTTTACTGGTGAGAGATGGCAGCGTGGGGACCTTTTTCCTGACAGCCTGCACAGAACCTGTAGCTTCTCTCAGCAGCCATTTCTGTAACAAATTAACCCTATGATCCAGGGTCCCTTGTGACTCTTAATGAAATGTTCCCCATCGCTTAAACCTGCTGCTAGTCTATTGAAACACCCTGAGACCAGTGTGAAGCTCCGCGGCCAGTCAGGTTGAAGGACCCCCACCCAGCCTCCCGCTGACCTTGTGCTCTGATGGCAGGTCAGCCCAGTGGGAGGAGGACATTGATAAACCTCCATGTTGGAGAAAACTCACCCCGGTGCTTGCCCTGCTCTCTGTGGGTGAGGGATGTCTCGTGTAGCATCTCTTTATGAAGCATTTTGATGTGATGTCACGGAGCTCAGGAGCATGGCCTCAGAGTCTCACTATGATCCGTCGACGACGACGAGGGGAGCATAGACTCCCCTCTGCACCTGTGCCCATCGAGCACACTCAATCTCGTCTCTCCCTGCAGACTCGCCCTACTTGGTCCAACGAAGGCTCACTCAACAGTGTAGAACGGTAGAACCTTGTCCCATTCCCTAGTGGCCACCCGCAGGGTCCGACACACGTCCGGCTCCCGGGACCTCCCGTCAGCCTTGACGTCCTGGTGCAAACCACCGCCCAGGACCGAGGGAATGAGCAAAACCCCGATAGACCATCCTCTCACACCGGCGGACCCCTCTCCCGGTCACCGGTGTCCGGGGGTGAGAGGGCTAGTGGGACCCGACAGACGACTCAGGACCGGAAGGTCCGAGACCCTATACGGAGAACCAAGTCTCATCGTGAGTCACCCTAGTTTCCCTCGTTTGGTCTGTCGCCAGAGAACACGAGGAGGCGGACGGACCAACCCTCTGACATTAGGAGTCCGAAGAGGAATTCAAAAAACTAACCTCACTGAAAAGTCTCTGTGCCTCCGTCTTAATCCTTTACCGGGTGAAGCTGAGAGTACGAACAGACACGCAGAGAACCGTCACCGGGGTCCCTGGTGCACAAGCAAATGAAGTGCCTAGTGCCTCGGTGACCTTATGACCACAAAGGATTGCTGCTACACTCAAAGAATTACAAAATCTTTGTTCGGCACCCCTTGAGGGTCTCCAAGGTTATCAATCCTGGAGACGTGCGAGTGACGGCTCCCGGGCCCAAGTTAGGGATCAGTCCCTTTATTCTAGGATGTTCGACTCTTCCCATCGGTTTTTTTTCCGTTCGTCCCTTTCACCCTTTGTTTTGGAACCACAACCGTCATGTGGACACTACACACAGAGATTACAAGATACGCCACCAAACACACGTCGACCACTCACACCCCGACGAAAATCGTGGAACTTTAGATAGGTCTCCGCAGAGAAGACCGTTCAAAAGGGACACACAGACGACTGTAGTGTCGGAGTCAGCGACAGGGACTTGAACCCACGGACGTACTCTGTGTCAGTATCTTGTGTCGGGGACTCACGAGTCCTGTTTCACTACTCCTTCATGGAGACGTACATTTGTTTCGGGAACTGCTGTGACTGGGATGATGCTGTGCACCATGATTATCTCTAAGGATTTCTAAATAAGAATTTATAAGGCATCACTAGGGCTTGATTAGTGGGTTATCTAGCACATGGTTTCTCTTGATGTGTTTGGTCTGAGTGTCCATATTCATACCTTTCAGCTTCATGTAAAGGACCTGAATGAGACCATCCGTTACATGTACGAACACAAGAGGTACCAAAAGGTAATGTCAGTGCTTGGGGCAGCCTTGGGGAAGGGATGTGAAGCAGGCAGTGGAAGCAGAGCCCCTGGTGCTGTGATGGGCTTTCCACTCTGGATTGCCTGTGTTTTTTTTTTTTTAATTTTTGGGAAAGGTGTCCTTTGTGTCAGTCTTGACCTCTGGTCTCCCAGGAATATCTTTTTTGTGATTCTTAAAGCTTCAGCTGTTAGGTCAGAATCACTGGCAATCTTGTTAAAATACAGTGTGGGGACTTTGCTAGTGGTCCAGTGGTTGAGAATCTGCCTGCCACTGCCGGGACATGGATTGGATCCCTGGTCCAGGATAATTCCATGTGCCTGGGAGCAACTAAGTGTGTGCCACAACTGCCGCCCTGCGCGCTAGAGCCCAGGCGTTACGACAAGAGAAGCCACTGCAATGGGAAGCCCTCCCACTTTAGCTAGAGAAAGCCCGCACACAGCAACAAAGACCCAGGGCAGTCAAAAATATAAATAAGTTAATAAAAAACACAGTATGGACCCCACCCCAAGCATTTGGCTCAGTGTTTCTGGGGGGAAGCCTGAGGGTCTGCTTTTCCAACAATGCTCCTAGCCCAGGGCCCACACTTTGGAGATTGCTCTTTCTAGGATTGTCACCAGTCTGGGGCAGTTGGGGAGGAAAATACCACTTTATTCTCCCTTTGGCCCTCTCTAGCCCCTTTTGCACCCTGTGTGGAATCTGCATAGCTCTGTCATGTTTGTGTGAGTAACGTGTTTTGCTCCTGAAAATTGTACCCTGCATTGGATGGAAAATCAGTTTTCCTTAGCATCACGTATGGCTCCATTTTTCCTGCATTATTTCAACGAATAGATCATCTTATTTTATAGCCACACACAAGGATCTTCCCTGTAGCTCAGATGATAAAGAATCTGCCTGCAGTGCACGATACCTGGGTTCGATCCCTGGGTTGGGAAGATCCTCTGGAGAAGGGAATGGCAATCCACTCCAGTATTCTTGCTTAGAGAATTCCATGGAGAGAGGAGCCTGGTGGGCTACAGTCTGTGGGGTTGCAGAGAGTCAGACAGGACTGTGCAACCACTGCTGCTGCTACTAGCCATACCAAATTGAAGTCCTTCTGGTTTGTATGACAACAGCGTCCATAGCCTCTGGCAGCAGCTTCTTACAGCACAGGTGTCTCCCCAAAGTGAAAGTCTCTTGAGAAATGGGTCAAGAGAGTGGGCAGAGCCAAAGTGGCCTTGGTGAGAGGTCTGTGCCTGGTCAGGGGGAGTTCACTTGTCTCATTTGCCTCCTAGATGGTGTTCTACATTGAAGCCTGTGAGTCTGGGTCCATGATGAACCACCTGCCACCCGACATCAATGGTAGGTGGTGGGCACGCTGACCTCTGAGCTGGGCTGGGTGAGCACCGTGCTCTGCAGTGAAAGTGGACATTTGCTGATTCTGCCTATGGGAAGAACCAAGTGTCTTACAGAAGCAGGGGCCTAGGGCAGCCTGGTGCCCAGAAGTAGGGGGATACCTGGGGGCAGCTCTGGGCTTCTACTCCTGGAGGATTAGAGGTCAGGGGGTGACGTGATATTGCTCTGTGGTGCTCTGCCGGGTTCCAGTTCAGTTCAGTTCAGTCGCTCAGTCGTGTCCGACTCTTTGCGACCCCATGAATTGCAGCACGCCAGGCCTCCCTGTTCATCACCATCTCCTGGAGTTCACTCAGACTCAAGTCCATCGAGTCCGCGATGCCATCCAGCCATCTCATCCTCGGTCGTCCCCTTCTCCTCCTGCCCCCAATCCCTTCCTCTTCACTTTCTGCCATAAGGGTGGTGTCATCTGCATATCTGAGGTTATTGATATTTCTCCTGGCAATCTTGATTCCAGCTTGTGTTTCTTCCAGTCCAACATTTCTCATGATGTACTCTGCATATAAGTTAAATAAGCACGGTGACAATATACAGCCTTGACGTACTCCTTTTCCTATTTGGAACCGGGTTCCAGTAGGGCTACCTAAGTCCAAAATTATAGTCTTTGGACTGGCCTCTGTCCTTTGCAATGTGCAGTTTGCTGGCTATCTAATCTTGGACAGATGACTTATCCTCTTTTACTCTCAGTTATCCCCATCTGTAAAATAGGGATAAAGATAGTGTCTGTTGGAAGAGTTACATTTTAAGTGATGACATTTATCCAGCATAGCTCTGAGTCCATGGTAGCTAGATAGTAAGTGGTAGCTCATAGATTCAGTCAACCTAAATGTTTCTCTAATATTAGTAAATGTTCTTTTTCTCTGGAAATGAACTGAGGTCCATATCCTTCAAGATTCAGCTATTCTGATCTTTTAGCACTTTTCCAAAGCAGCTTGATGTCCCATTCAGCGTGCCTGGTTGCTCTTTGTAGCAAGTGTCTATCAGTTGGCTTCTCTTTCTTCCACTTTTAATTTTAGACGAGTTACTGTAACTGAGTGAACAGGGCTGGATGTAGGGAGGGCTCCCTGTCCTCCCTGAGCTGATCAGAGGGGACGTGCTTTGATTGCACCAGGAAAGGAGGAGGAACTCAAGCTTCCAGGGGAATCCTCAGACAGCTGAGGATAAAACATGACTGAAAGATGTCTTTAATTCCTTGCAGTTTATGCAACTACGGCTGCCAACCCCAGGGAGTCGTCCTACGCCTGTTACTACGATGAGCAGCGGTCCACGTACCTGGGGGACTGGTACAGCGTCAACTGGATGGAAGATTCAGACATGGTGAGCCGTCAGGGGGCCAGCTGCTCAGTGGAGGCTTAGCTGTCAGCTGCGATGGTTACAGGGCTTGAAACGTTTTCATTTTTGCAGGAGGATTTGACCAAAGAGACCCTCCACAAGCAGTACCAGCTGGTGAAATCCCACACCAACACCAGCCACGTCATGCAGTATGGGAACAAGGTGAGTAGGGGCCTCGCAGGCCTGACGACACCCCAGTCTTATGCTGACTCGGCGAAGAGAACCAGGATCCAGGCGGGTGAGGAATGGCTGAGGCAGGACTGGCTCTGTCTCTCACTGCCAACTGTCCTGGAGAGTCTGCCCAGGCTTTGGAATCAGACTCAGGTTCAAACTCACAAAGTTCTGTGGCTTTGGGCCACCTACCTGTTCTCTCCGGGTCTCCGTCTCCTCTTTGGTCAGAGCCCTAGCGCGCAAGGTGATTGGGAGCCAAAAGTTGGCGGCACATCCCCAACACTAAACACAGACCTAGTGCCTGGTGAGAGGTTAGCAAATCAGCTCGTCCTGGAGTGTTGTGGCTCTGCCCCCTGGAACCCCTGGATGTGTCCAGCCTTCCTGCACTTGCAGGATGTTATCTTGACCTGTAGGCTCTAAATTAGAGACGTTTATCCCCTCCAGCTATGAAAGGACCTAGGTGGTCAAATAGGTAAGTCCATCAGGGCTGTCCCGACAGAGGTCACATTAGGTGGCTGCTGAAGGCTTGGGCCTCCAAGTACTGCTTGTGGGGCCAGCCCTTGGGATGTGCAGAGGAGGGGGTGGGGGTGGGGGGTGCTCCCAGTATGTATGACCAGTTGCCCCACTCCAGTAGCCTGCCACCATCTGAGAGCTCACCAGTGGAATTCCTTCCACATAAGCATTGACCTTCTAGAACTGGAGAGCCAGTCAGTCCAGCTGTTACCTTTAGCACTTCTTGGGCAGCATGTGGATGGGAGGGCTCTGGAGCCAGTCACCGGCCATGAGACATGCACTCAGGAGGCTGTGGGCCTGGTCAGGCTTTTGAGAGGTGGGTAGTGGAGGGGAGGAGTGGAGAGAAGCCAGGGAAGGGTGACTCGGGGGAGGCAGGGTCAAAGATGGCACCACCCTGGCTTCGCTGGGGGATTGGAGGGAGGGGAAGGTACCGGCAGCCGCTCTTCTGCCCTGGGCTTTCTGCTCTCTGTCGCTTCCTTAGCATTGGCCATGTCTGCTCTTGGTTGAGGAGGTATGAAGGATTTTGATTTTTGGGGTGTGCCACTTGGCATGCAGGATCCTGGTTCCCTGACCAGGGATTGAACCCATTCCCCCTGCATTGGGAGTGTGAAGTCTTAGCCATTAGACCACCGTGGAGGTCCCCTGAAGGATCTTTTCTAAGCATTATATTTCTATATGTGTATGCCTGTGTTGGGTGGTGCTAGTGGTAAAGAATCCGCCTGCCGTTGCAGCAGACAAAAGAGACATAGGTTCGATCCCTGAGTTGGGAAGATCCCCTGGAGGAGGGCATGGCAACCCACTCCAGTATCCTTGCCTGGAGAATCCCACTGACAGAGGAGCCTGGTAGGCTATAGTCCAGGGGCTTGCAAAGAGTCAGATACAACTGAAGCGTCTTAGCACGCACACATGTATTTTATTTTTTGTTTTAGAACTGTTTCTAAATTAGTGTTTTGGTAATTAGTGGTTAGTGTTGCTTGGCTTAGGAACATGATTGCTTGCAGCATTTCTTTTCCTCTTAATTGGGATCCAGTCTGCAGTGACCTCTGTGGGCAGACACAGCCAGGCAGTCGGGCCCACTGGTTAGACCTTGATGCCCAGTCTGCCCCCCACTCTGTGGCTTTAGCTCTCCCATCTCAGTGGACTCAGACCTCAGCTCTAACCCTCCAGATGCTCTGCATCGTCCTGCCTTCCTTCTGTCACTAGGGGCAGGCAGGTGAGCATGGGGGTGGTGGTGACACCACCCAGCGTCACCTGTGGCTGAAATGACTCTGGTCCAAGCTCAGCGGAACTGGGGCAGTTCTGTGGCAAAGGGTGCCAGGCATCTTCGAAGTTCATCATTGGTGGATTTCAGGTGCTCAAATGCATCACCTCGCCCACTGCTGAGGACTGAACTCGTGCTTGCAGGCTGTGACTGTGACCCACTCGTGGTCCCGAAACCACGTGGGGCGAACTGTGGACTCCAGGACCTGGGGTACGTTTGAAATCTCTGCCCCTCACACTCAAACCGACTTTCTCTCCCTCCCCAGTCCATCTCTGCCATGAAGCTGATGCAGTTTCAGGGTCTGAAACACCAAGCTAGCTCTCCCATCTCGCTGCCCCCCGTCAGTCGCCTTGATCTCACTCCAAGCCCCGAGGTGCCGCTCACCATCATGAAAAGGAAGCTGATGAGCACCAACGATCTTCAGGAGTCCAGGCGTCTTGTCCAGAAGATCGACAGGCATCTGGAGGTGAGTGGCGGCGAAGTTGCAGGCCCCAGCCTCACCACGGAGCATGTGAGTCCCGTCTCTGCCTCCTGACCATAGTTCCATGATGGTTGGAACCAGGTGATGGAGCTCTGAGGTCACCCTCCTCCTACCACAAGGGAATATATGGGAAACAAAACCTTCCTTTACTCGCTGTGAAATGGACACAAATGAGCAGGAGAGTGGCCAGCTTTATTCTTCCTTGATAACTAGCCTTGACCTCTTTGAAGCAGGAAGCAAAAGGAGGGGACCTGCTCCTGCCAAGAAACCAAGGTACATGGATGTTTCTTTATTTATCCCAAGTTGCTTAGGAGACATTTTTACTTTGCTGCTTGGTGAGTTAGTGGCTAATAATTAAAAAAAAAAAAGTCCAGTCCACAAAAAATTTCTGCTGGCTTAAGAAATCGTAGTCACTGCCCCAAATTCTTCCTAAAATGCTTGAGCAATCTTTTATGATAACTGGGTTTGTTTTCAATAGCTCGTCAGTTTGGAACTGGTTGAATTTCTTTTCAAATTCGAGCTGTGTGAGTAGAACCACCAGGCGTGTACTCTGGAGACGCCTGGCAGAGACTGGCTGTCCTTCCAACAAAGCCAGCTGTGCTGACTCTGCCCACCTTGCCCATTACCCCACTTTCCCCTCCCCCACCCCACCCCAACCCCACAATCAGCACAGCCCAGAGACTGATGTGCTGGGACATGGCCTGCATTTTCTAAGAATGAAAAAAAGAAAAAATCTATGTAAACTGTCTTAAATGCATATATCTCATGATTCTGACAGTTAACTACCGCAGGGTGGTTTCTTTCATTGTTGTTATCACAGTGTAATACAACAGTTCTCGTGTTTTTTCCTCTTAGACCTCTTTACACTCTTAAAAGTATTGATCCCAAAGAGCTTTTGTTTATGTGGGTTATATCAGTATTTACTGCTTTAGAAATGAATACTGAGATTTGCAAAATATTAACTCATTTAGAAATAATAATAAACCCATTTTGTGTTAATATAACTTTTTATAAAAAGAATTATTTTCTAAGATCAAAAGAATATGAGTGAGAAGAATGCCATCACAACATGTTTTTGCAAATCTGTTTTGTGTCCAGCATAATAGAAGATAGCTTGGTCCCCGTTCCTGTGTCTGCATTCACTCTGTTGGGCTCTGTAGTTCTGGTTGAAATATATAAAGAAAGTGTAGCCTCACACAGATACATAGCTGAGAAAGGAAGGACATATGGAGCCCCCAAGAAGTCTGGGGGACCCCTGTCATCCTAGACAACAAGTTGAAAACTGCTGGTCTAAAACACAGAGGGCAGGGTATGTTCAGGCATGAGTGGAACAAACCCCGGCTGGGGTATGGGAGGGTCAGGGGACGCGACTGTATGTTTTGGTTGATGTGGAAGCAGCCGCCTCTTTGTGATGCTGGTTTTCATTATCCGGGAAGAAAATGATGCCCTCCCGCTTTGTGTCATTCTGTCTAAGCATCTGCTGGTTTCTAGAACAGACAGAGGTGCCTGTGAACACACAGCACCATTTATTGGACCACAGTCTACTTTGGGACATAATTTCTATGCAGCCCCCCACCACCACCCCCGCCGCTTCAGTCTGGGCCATACCTGCCCTTCAGGTATTTAGATTTAAATGGTCCCGCCATGCTAGAAGATCTCTAAGAGGCAAGGTATTTCTGGAGGTTTCTAGCTGTAAAGAAGCCTTGCATGCACAATTTTTGCTGCAGAAAGCATCTGTTGGCACCTCTGAACATAGTGGAGTGGGGGCAGTGTGAAAGAAGCATCTAACCAGTCCAGGGTTCTAAGAGAGACTGTGTTAAGTAAAAAAACAAAAATGTCGTGTCCCAGGCCATGAACATCATTGAGAAGTCAATGCGGAAGATCGTCACCTTGGTCTCGGGCTCCGTTGCCGAGGTGGACAGGCTCCTGTCCCAGAGAGCCCCGCTCACAGAGCATGCATGCTACCAGACGGCCGTGTCGCACTTCCGCTCACACTGCTTCAACTGGCACAACCCCACGGTAAGCCCAGACCCCGGGGCCGCTGGCCTCTGCTCCCAGGTTTCCGTGGCCAACTAGCCTGGCCTTCCTTTGCACCTTCAACTCCAAACCCAAGTGAGTATGATCCACGGGTATCACACCAGGTGCATTGCCTTGTAGAAGGTTCTGTCTTGTAGAAGGAAGCAGCAGCAGACCCGTTCCGAGGCCTTTGGTGGGATGTGAGAGGGGCAAGGTCGTCCACATTCACTGACCGCCCCCCAGTCTTGGTCCCAGACACTCTTAACTGTCCCAGTGGCTGGGAGAGTTTACCAGTTATAGACGGTTCATCTCGCGTTTCTGTTAGCCTTCAAAGGGGACTTCCTTGTCTTCATGCTGTGCTTTCCTTGCCAAACTCCACCCTTACCCCTGCCCCTCACACCAGCCACACAGATTTTCTCCCTTTTGGGTTTGTTCTGACCTCTTCCCAAGATTTGTTGCTGAACTCAGGCCCTAGTGCTTGGAGAAGAAAGTACCTGGTTTCTGCAGATTGTAGAACGTCAGGGTTGGAAGGTACCTAAAAACCCCTCCACTTTGCTCAGCACTTAGGTGATGCTTAGATCCCTGAAGGAAGGGGTTATTCTCAAATTGTGACCCATGGGCCCATTCCTGCCCACAGACTGTTGAGTTTTTTTTCCTCCACAGCCTGTTTTTATAAATAAAGTTTTATTGAAATGCAGCCATAGCTGTGTGTTTTATAAATAAAGTTTTAAACTGAAGCACAGCCACAGATGTACTCAGTCACTCAGAATCTCTGACTGCTTTCATGGTGCGGCCGAGTTGAGTAGTTCAGACAGCCCACAAAGCCTCAGATATTTACTATCCAGCCCATGACAGAAAAGTTTGCCAAATCCTGCTTTAGACTTGTGCTCTTTAATACAGTAGTCTCTAGCCTCACTGTGGTGGCTACTTAAACATGAACGCACATTCAGTAAAATGAAACAAAGTGTAAAACTCGGTGCCTTAGCCACAGTACCCACATTTCAAGTGTTCAGGAGCCACATGTGGTTAGTGGCTACTGAATTGAGAATGTTATAGAATATTTTCATCATTGCAGAAGTTCTGTCTGGGCTGTGATATGCAGACCATGATCGCCCTCAGATACTTCTGACTCTTTGCGACCCCATGGACTGTAGTCCGCCAGGCTCCTCTGTCCTTGGAATTCTCCAGGCAAGAATACCAGAGTGGGTTGCCATTCCCTTCTCCAAGGGATCTTCCCCACCTGGGGATTGAACCAGCATCTCCCGAGTTACCTGCATTGTCAGGCAGATTTTTTTTCCAGATTGAGCCACCTGGAAATATTATACTCAGGAGATGGTTCTCCATTATTAAGAGAATCTCAGTTTTATTTTTCATTTATTTAACAAAGCAGTTTCTTTACTTAATACCTTTAAATTTTCCATTTTTTAAAAATACTTTATCATCAGGTGTTACTTTTTTGCCCTTTGGAATCACAGAAGGCAAATCTCCTCTCTCTTCCTCTTGTGAGGTCGCAGGTTCCCTTGAAGTGCTTTCCAAGTTATTTCGGTCTTGGCTGCCATCTGGTTTGGCATTCACTTACCATACATCTCCCTCGTCAGTTGTTCTAGACCAAAAGCCAGGCTGCCGGAGGAGGTTTGAGCTGACAGAGGGGAGCAGGCCCAGGAGTTTCTCATCCAGGAGCCCTTACCTGGACTTGAAGGAGCTGTAGGATTGCTGTGGAGTGCTGCAAATCTCCTGTGCAGATCTCCTGTGCGTGTGCCTTTTTCCTGGGAAATGGTCTATAAATCACACCAGATTATCCAAAGCTGGGGAGGGGGGATCCCTGACTCACTAAATGTCAAGGACCACTGGCCTAACTTTTTTTTTTTTCCTTGGCTTTGCACCAGATGGCTCATGGGATCTTAGCTCCCCAACCAGGGATCAAACCCTGGGCCCTCATCAGTGAAAGCACAGAATCCTAACCCCTGGACATCTAGGGAAGTCCCAAGAACCACTGGTCTAGATGCTGTACGTATTCCCAAGTTAGGAGCTGATCGTGTTACAAAGTGATGATGTCTGACCGTGTCTTTTTGGTTTGTTTTTCTCTAGTATGAGTATGCTTTGAGACATTTGTACGTGCTGGTCAACCTTTGTGAAAACCCTTATCCAATTGACAGGTAAGCCAGCACCTGGCATTTAAAGGGTCAGTGGGGGTGGGAAGGTGAGGAGGTGGGGTCCTTCTGAAAGTAGAAGGGTGTATGCAGCTCTGGTATCCCCTTCTCCACGTGGGTAGTTTGCTTCTGCCTCTCACTGTGGAGGAATTCAAGACAGATGCATCCCCAGGGGTGCTGGATTGGGTGGGTCTGTCATACACGACTCCCTGTTCCCTGGTGGGTTCTCTTTGTCTTCATTTTTTCTGAGTTGAACGACTTCCGGTTCACCACATCCTTCTTCCGGTTTCTTACAGAATAACATTGTCCATGAACAAGGTGTGCCATGGCTACTACTGAAACACTGCCTCCTTGAAGCTTTACTGAATGTGATCACCGTCCCTTAGAAGGTGTCCTAATCAGAGACTGGAGAGCTGGAGCCTGAGGGAGGCTCCGCTGCCCCAGCCCCAGCGGCTGCGTCCTCCCAGGGATGCCGTCAGGCCACCGGAGCCAGCTCCAGGCCTCTCCCAGGATGACTTGCTCACCTTTACCGACTTCCCCCAGCACCTGCAGGTCCTGTGTGATCCTCTGAAAAGCCCAGAGATTTGGGAAGCTCTGTGTTGAGAAGAGTGTATTTGATTTTTAAGAGGGTGTCTTGCCCATGACGTTTAAGGAGTGAGAAGTTCACTGGGACTTCGGTAACTAGTGAAAGAGTCTTTGTTCTGTGGAATCTGACGTCATAACCTCTTAAGTCTTCACATGATTTTCTGGAAGAGGGACATAAATTTCCCCAAATGGAAAACTATTTTTAGAAAACAGCATAATTTTGGATTGCTTTTATATTTTATTTGGCAGTAATGGAAAAGTCTAAAAAAATAAAGATTTATCACTGAACCTGAGTATTAGTTTCAGGTCCCCGACGTTTTAGTTTAGGTTCCTGGCCCCTCCTGGGAGCCCTCCCCCTGCCTGCCTGTCTCCTATCCCCTTCCCCGTCCTGCTGGTTGGCTCTTCCTGCCAGCTCCCCTCTCCCCCCACTTCCTGTGCTTTTCAGCCTCCTGTGCCTCTGTTCCTTGCTGTGCCTTGTGCCCTGGAGTGCCTGCCCCTCCGTCTGGCCCATCCTCAAGGTGTATCTGAAAGTGCCCTGTCTTCCTCAACTTCCTGCTCTCCTCTGTCCGTTGGCATTTGCATTTCCCTTGGATCTTTTCCAGCACATGTTGGGCTCTCCCATATACACCGCACACGGGGTCTGGGAGGTTATCTTTGAGGGCAGAGGGCGCCTGTGTTACCCTTGTTTCTCTTGGCCTGGTGTCCCACAAGAGGTGATACCCACCCTAGCTTTGTGAAAGACATTTAAAAGGAGCACGAACTCTCCCCAGGCAGTAGAATATTATGCAGCAACAAAAAAGGATGACGCTCTGATACAGCTCCAGCATTTAGCCCAGGGAAAGCAGCCAGTTACCTAAGACCCCTGTATTACATGATTCCATTTGTATTTAAGGTCCAAAATAAACAAGTCTATTGAAACAGAAAGGAGATGCCTGATGCTGGAAACTGGGGAGGGGAAATGTGGAAACAGTCAATACTAATGGAGATGTGGATTATTTTGGGGGTGATGAAAAATGTTTGGAAGCTGATCGTGATAGTAGTTGGTTATGCAACTCTGAATGTACTAAAACCCAGTGACTTGTACATAACAAATGGAATGATACGGTTTGCTAATTATGTTTCAGTAATATTTTTAAAACTAAGCCATATAGCTAGATGGCTGTTTTAAATAGAAAACAAAGAAAAAAGGAACTCTGAACCAGGACACTTGTGACCATTTGTGTTTATGTAGTGTCTTCTTTAGCAGTGACAGATGCCTTTAAAGTTTGAAGGGAGAGACTGAAGGTAGAGATATTGTCAAACAGGGTTAATTCCAGGATGATGCTTCCGTTTCTAATGGGCCCGTTTTTAATCAGGTTATCCTTTCTCTGAGAGGCTGTCTTAACACAGTCAATCGCATGACCAGGATAAAGAACTTTTTCTTTCCTACGAATCTAGGGCAGCTTGAGGGTTTTAACAAGTACAAGAAGCATATGGTGTTTAAATGTTTATCACTAAAGCTCAAGAATGGACAACCCTGAGGGCTGACTGATGTCCAAAAAGTAGAATTTTTAAAAGGAGTCTCTTAAAACACCTCAAGATTCAGGTAGGAAAAACTCCGTTCTTCTCTTTTCTAGAACCATTACCTACGCTTGTAACCCTGCTTCCCTCTCTTTCTTTGTCCTCCCTGTAGAACAAAAATATATTTAACTATTTAAGAAGTGCAGAAACTTGAATGTTCACGGCTCTAGAGGTTAAAAGAGGCTTGTGCATTTTCTCAAATAAATGACAGTTTCCTAAGTCACAGTGCCTTGACTCTTTTCCTCCTCCTGTGGTTCTTAGGTCCCCAGCAGCAGCAACTCTCCATCCCTCAGGTTAAGCCATTTTCTACTGGGTTTCTGAGAAAGGTCTCCTTCCTTGTGTGCCACAACCAGGACCAGCATTGTTTCCCTAGTTACATCCAAAACATGTTCTATCATAAGAGGCTCAGAAACTTTCAAAGCAAAACATGGCCACTCCCCCCCTCCCCCAAATCCCAAATAACAGTTTGTCTTCATCATTAGAATCCCCTTTCTACATATTTACATACCTATATACAAAGGAAAATCCCATGGACAGAGGAGCGTGGTAGGCTACAGTCTACAGTCGAAAAGAGTCGGACACGACCGAGCGACTTTGCTTTCACTTTCATATAAAGGATACTTTACTTTTTCACTGTAAAATAAAAGCAGATCCAGAAAACAAGTACAATGCTTAATGAATGATCAGAGGAAATACCCTTGTAATTAACAATCCAAGTCAAATAGAACTTTACCAGATGCATGAGTCAAGATTCTTCTGATACATAGACGCAATGGATATGTACACATATAGAGACATTTACCGGATGGAATCAGTGGCTGTGGAGGCTTGGCAAACAGAAAATTGCAACCTGGAGACCCAGAGGAGGAACTTCAGTCCAGGCCAAAGGCCCCCTGCGGGCAGGATCCCTTCTTGCTCAGGGAAGGTCTTTGCACTCCCAGGACCATCACCTGTTTGGACGGGACCCACCCACATTACTATGGACTTCCCTCTTTGCTTAGTTGGTAAAGAATATGCCTGCAATGCAGGAGGCCCACGTTCGATTTCCTGGGTTGAAAGATCCCATGGAGAAGGAAATGGCAACCCACTCCAGTATTCTTGCCTGGAGAATCCCACGGACAGAAGAGCCCGGCAGGCTACAGTCCATGGGGTCACAAGAGTAGGACCTGACTTAGCAACTAAATCACCACCACCACCCATGTTATAGAGGGTCAACCGTCACACTGGCCACCCTGGAAGCCCCTGCTTGTACTCCATCCCAGGCATAGCTCCTCCCTCCCAAAGTAACCACCCTCCTTGTGTTCTTTGTGGGTTTAGGACAAGTGTGCATCCCTAGACACTTTTATAGTTTTTATTCTACACATTCTCTCATCTTTTTTTTCCCCCTTCCAATTTCCATTAAAGAGTCCAGGCTGGAGATCAGTGGAGTTTCTCAGTCTGGACTTCACTGATTGCATACATAAGCTGCGGCTCAGCATGTCTTTCTGATGCCCAAGTCTCTTATAAATCAGCAGCTGGATCCAGAGGATTTTCATATTTCTATTGGGTTTTGATCCATTGCACTTCTCTATTGAAGCTCAAGTTGTCCATTTTTGGCTGAATGAATGAAAGTTACTCATTTGTGTCCAACTCTTTGTAACCCCATGGACTGTACGGTCCATGGACTTCTCCAGGCCAGAATACTGGAGTGGGCAGCCTTTCACTTCTCCAGGGGATCTTCCCAACCCAGGGATCAAACCCAGGTCTCCTGCATTACAGGCAGACTCTTTACCAGCTGAGCCACCAGGGAAGTCCTGGTGGACTCCCAAGCCCTTTCAGAGGTCAAACCAGTCCATCCTAAAGGAAATCAACCCTGAATATTCATTGGAAGAACTGATGCTGAAGTTGAAGTTCCAATACTTTGGCCACCTGATGTGAAGAGCCGACTCATTGGAAAAGAAAGTGATGCTGGGAAAGATTGAAGGCAGGAGGAGAAGCAGGCGGCAGAGGATGAGATGGCTAGATGGCATCACCAACTCAATGGACGTGACTTTGAGCAAACTCCAGGAGATCATGAAGGACAGAGGAGCCTGGCGTGCTGCAGTTCATGGGGTCACAAAAAGCTGGACACAACTGAGCAACTGAACAACATCAAAGTAGATCAGTGGTTGCAGGGAGGTAGGCAGAGGGGAATGCAGTCACGATTTAGCGACTGAACCACCCAAGCCCTTTTGACATGAGGCTAAGAAACTTCTACTGCTTTCTTCCTATCTAGTGTATCAGAATGTTTCATTCTACATTTCCTGTCCCAAAGCTGGTTTCAGCTATTTCTCCAGGAAACTCTGGCGTCTTTCCATGAGACATTGTCTTTCAAGACAACAGTCTAAATGCTGGGCGTGCTCTCTGTTACTGCCTCCAGCCCAGCCCATCCCCTCCAGTTCTGTTCTATGGGGTGCAGAATTTCCACGCTCGCTGTGCTGCCAACCAGGGCCATTCAAAGACCTGACCAGCCCCCCTTTGGCCTCACCTCCCACTACTCTTTGCTTCAGGCTTTCAGTTCAGTTCAGTCGCTCAGTCGTGTCCAACTCTTTGCGACCCCATGAATCGCAGCACGCCAAGCCTTCCTGTCCATCACCAACTCCTAGAGTTCACTCAGACTCATGTCCATCGAGTCAGTGATGCCATCCAGCCATCTCATCCTCTGTTGTCCCCTTCTCCTCCTGCTCCCAATCCCTCCCAGCATCAGAGTCTTTCCAATGAGTCAACTCTTCGCATGAGGTGGCCAAAGTACTGGAGTTTCAGCATCAGCATCATTCCCTCCAAAGAAATCCCAGGCTGATCTCCTTCAGAATGGACTGGTTGGATCTCCTTGCAGTCCAAGGGACTCTCAAGAGTCTTCTCCAACACCACAGCTCAAAAGCATCAATTCTTCAGTGCTCAGCTTTCTTCACAGTTCAACTCTCACATCCATACTTCATGTACACCTGATCTTTTAATGACCAGTGACCCTGTATACAGCACACTCCTATTTCATTTTCTGTGATTTTTCACTTTCTTCCATCTTGTCAAAAACTGTCGAGTCACAGATTTTACCCCATGTGCACGTTAACAAGGTCACCTGCCACAACGTCATATGTGCTGGCAGGAGATATGAAACTCCTGGGACCACCACAAGGGACTTCATAGCCCTCAGCACCCAGGTACACGTGCTTCCTATTTGCTGCCTCCCCTGGCCTGCTGAGTGCCCTGAGGGGCATGCGGAGGTGGGCCCTGGTAGATGCTGTGCACACAGTGTGTCTGGATCCGGCTGAAAAATGTCCGGCTTAGGAATAAGGCTGTGAGCAGACCTGTCCCACTTTGGCCCTGTTGGAGGAGACGCATTCTTTCAAAGTGAGAGACGCTAGTTTGTTACATTGGTCAAAAAATTGCCCTCTTTTCAGGAGGAAGCAACTGTATCCTCCAAGACTAGTCAAATACTCTTTTTAAAAAAATATTATTTTGTTGTTATTATTGCACTGTGTTCAGTTGCAGCATGCCGGATCGTTGATCTTCATTGTGCCATGCAAGCTCCTTACTTGCACATGTGTGATCTAGTCCCCTGACCAGGGTTTGAACCCAGGCCCCCTGCATTGGGAGCTCAGAGGCTTAGCCACTGGACCACCAGGGAAGTCCCTAGACAAACACTCTTAAGAAGATAGTCTGGAATAGAAGTTGTCAATGCATCTTCAGCAGATATGCAAGAGCACTGTGGAGAGTTCCAGCAATCTTCAGGGGTCCTTTGATTCCCTTCTGCTCTAGGCCAGCTCTTCATTCTTCAAGACCCACCTCAGGCATCCCCGTTGGCAGGAAGCCATCTGCTTCCTCCAGGCGGGTTACATGCCCTCCACTCCCTCAGGCACATCCTGTGCTGACTGCTCTCATTAAACCAAAAATATGTAGAGCTGCCCCCAGGAGTGAGTTCACCTGGACTCCCTGTAGACCAACGGTCCCCAACCTTTTTGGCACCAGGAACCAGTTTAATGGGAGACGATTTTTCCATGGAGCGGGGGTGGGGAGGATGGTTGGGATGGCTTGGGGATGATTCAAGGGCACTACATTTACTGTGCGCTTTATTTCTAATCTAATGCCACCACTGATCTGACAGCAGGTGCTTGTCCATGGCCTGGAGTTTGAGGACCCCTGCTTTAGACCATGTGACAATGTGGAAAAGGTGTCCCTTTCTCCAGGTGGACACGGTCCTGTGCCAGGCGACAAGTGGAGCCCAGCCTGGGTTTCAACTCCCTGGTCCCTTCAGCCATGGAACCTTGGCTATGAACAACTTCCCTGCCCTTATGTCTAGCTCTGAATTTATCTCCCTTTACCAAAAGATCTGAGGCTTTGCCTGCCTGTTCCCACCCGAGAGCTGGTGTGATCTCTGAGACAAGCCTGGGAGATGGGGGAAGAATCATTCTTATTTTAAGACTAAGGATACTGAGGCCCAAAGATGTGAAGCATCTCGCTGAGGGCTCAGAGCTGGCCTGGGACCCAGGTCTCCTGACAACCAACAGAGGTTCCTCCCGCCTTCCAGCTGAACAGATTTTCCGACTTTGAAGCCAGATTTGAGTTCCCTTTCGGCCTAGGGTTGTGTCAGCTGCAAAGAGATGATTCCTGGAAGGGTATTCCTAGGAAACCGCTTGTCTTCCAGCAAATAGCGTGACAACTGGGGATGAGGCAAACCCATGGCCACTGTGAGTCAGAGCTTTCCTCCCCAGAGCCAGGCTCCATGTGACCTTCCTGCGAAAGAAGGGCCTGGTTCCTGCCCAGCTGCTTCCCACTTTCCAGGCCAGATGACCCTGCAGAGCAGGAGGTGGCCGTTTCTTGGATTCAGGCCAGCTGAGGGCTCTCAGAGTGCCCACATCTGCAAACCAGCGAAATGGTCTGTGGGGGGATGGGAGGGGGGCGCATCTCCTCTGTACCCACAAGACCCTCCCCGCCTCTGTCTGTCCCTCCCCGACTCAGGGCCCCCCGCTTCTCTCTGCCCACTTCCTCTGCAGGCTGGTCCCTTGTTCCCCAGCGGAAACCTGCTCCTACCTAGGGAGAACTCAGTACAACACGTTAAGGTCTTGTGAGTCCATGATGGACCAGGTGTCTGCAGGGCGGGTTTGGGACTGCTCATGATGGGCAGGGCTTTGCAGCCAGCTGTCACTGCTAGGACCTGGGGACGGAGGAGCTGTAGGGCCTGGCCGTGTCCTGGTCTCCGCAGATGTTCTCGTAGCTTCTCTCAGCACCGCTGGCTCAGGGGAGAGGCCAGTAAAAAAGCAGAGGGAGGGAACCAGCCGGCCAAGAGCACAGGGCACGAATGCCAGGGATGAGACAAAGCCCAGCCCCTGCTCTATTTTCAGTTCAGTTCAGTCGCTCAGTCGTGTCCAACTCTTTGCGACCCCATGAATCGCAGCACGCCAAGCCTTCCTGTCCATCACCAACTCCTAGAGTTCACTCAGACTCATGTCCATCGAGTCAGTGATGCCATCCAGCCATCTCATCCTCTGTTGTCCCCTTCTCCTCCTGCTCCCAATCCCTCCCAGCATCAGAGTCTTTCCAATGAGTCAACTCTTCGCATGAGGTGGCCAAAGTACTGGAGTTTCAGCATCAGCATCATTCCCTCCAAAGAAATCCCAGGCTGATCTCCTTCAGAATGGACTGGTTGGATCTCCTTGCAGTCCAAGGGACTCTCAAGAGTCTTCTCCAACACCACAGCTCAAAAGCATCAATTCTTCAGTGCTCAGCTTTCTTCACAGTTCAACTCTCACATCCATACTTCATGTACACCTGATCTTTTAATGACCAGTGACCCTGTATACAGCACACTCCTATTTCATTTTCTGTGATTTTTCACTTTCTTCCATCTTGTCAAAAACTGTCGAGTCACAGATTTTACCCCATGTGCACGTTAACAAGGTCACCTGCCACAACGTCATATGTGCTGGCAGGAGATATGAAACTCCTGGGACCACCACAAGGGACTTCATAGCCCTCAGCACCCAGGTACACGTGCTTCCTATTTGCTGCCTCCCCTGGCCTGCTGAGTGCCCTGAGGGGCATGCGGAGGTGGGCCCTGGTAGATGCTGTGCACACAGTGTGTCTGGATCCGGCTGAAAAATGTCCGGCTTAGGAATAAGGCTGTGAGCAGACCTGTCCCACTTTGGCCCTGTTGGAGGAGACACATTCTTTCAAAGTGAGAGACGCTAGTTTGTTACATTGGTCAAAAAATTGCCCTCTTTTCAGGAGGAAGCAACTGTATCCTCCAAGACTAGTCAAATACTCTTTTTAAAAAAATATTATTTTGTTGTTATTATTGCACTGTGTTCAGTTGCAGCATGCCGGATCGTTGATCTTCATTGTGCCATGCAAGCTCCTTACTTGCACATGTGTGATCTAGTCCCCTGACCAGGGTTTGAACCCAGGCCCCCTGCATTGGGAGCTCAGAGGCTTAGCCACTGGACCACCAGGGAAGTCCCTAGACAAACACTCTTAAGAAGATAGTCTGGAATAGAAGTTGTCAATGCATCTTCAGCAGATATGCAAGAGCACTGTGGAGAGTTCCAGCAATCTTCAGGGGTCCTTTGATTCCCTTCTGCTCTAGGCCAGCTCTTCATTCTTCAAGACCCACCTCAGGCATCCCCGTTGGCAGGAAGCCATCTGCTTCCTCCAGGCGGGTTACATGCCCTCCACTCCCTCAGGCACATCCTGTGCTGACTGCTCTCATTAAACCAAAAATATGTAGAGCTGCCCCCAGGAGTGAGTTCACCTGGACTCCCTGTAGACCAACGGTCCCCAACCTTTTTGGCACCAGGAACCAGTTTAATGGGAGACGATTTTTCCATGGAGCGGGGGTGGGGAGGATGGTTGGGATGGCTTGGGGATGATTCAAGGGCACTACATTTACTGTGCGCTTTATTTCTAATCTAATGCCACCACTGATCTGACAGCAGGTGCTTGTCCATGGCCTGGAGTTTGAGGACCCCTGCTTTAGACCATGTGACAATGTGGAAAAGGTGTCCCTTTCTCCAGGTGGACACGGTCCTGTGCCAGGCGACAAGTGGAGCCCAGCCTGGGTTTCAACTCCCTGGTCCCTTCAGCCATGGAACCTTGGCTATGAACAACTTCCCTGCCCTTATGTCTAGCTCTGAATTTATCTCCCTTTACCAAAAGATCTGAGGCTTTGCCTGCCTGTTCCCACCCGAGAGCTGGTGTGATCTCTGAGACAAGCCTGGGAGATGGGGGAAGAATCATTCTTATTTTAAGACTAAGGATACTGAGGCCCAAAGATGTGAAGCATCTCGCTGAGGGCTCAGAGCTGGCCTGGGACCCAGGTCTCCTGACAACCAACAGAGGTTCCTCCCGCCTTCCAGCTGAACAGATTTTCCGACTTTGAAGCCAGATTTGAGTTCCCTTTCGGCCTAGGGTTGTGTCAGCTGCAAAGAGATGATTCCTGGAAGGGTATTCCTAGGAAACCGCTTGTCTTCCAGCAAATAGCGTGACAACTGGGGATGAGGCAAACCCATGGCCACTGTGAGTCAGAGCTTTCCTCCCCAGAGCCAGGCTCCATGTGACCTTCCTGCGAAAGAAGGGCCTGGTTCCTGCCCAGCTGCTTCCCACTTTCCAGGCCAGATGACCCTGCAGAGCAGGAGGTGGCCGTTTCTTGGATTCAGGCCAGCTGAGGGCTCTCAGAGTGCCCACATCTGCAAACCAGCGAAATGGTCTGTGGGGGGATGGGAGGGGGGCGCATCTCCTCTGTACCCACAAGACCCTCCCCGCCTCTGTCTGTCCCTCCCCGACTCAGGGCCCCCCGCTTCTCTCTGCCCACTTCCTCTGCAGGCTGGTCCCTTGTTCCCCAGCGGAAACCTGCTCCTACCTAGGGAGAACTCAGTACAACACGTTAAGGTCTTGTGAGTCCATGATGGACCAGGTGTCTGCAGGGCGGGTTTGGGACTGCTCATGATGGGCAGGGCTTTGCAGCCAGCTGTCACTGCTAGGACCTGGGGACGGAGGAGCTGTAGGGCCTGGCCGTGTCCTGGTCTCCGCAGATGTTCTCGTAGCTTCTCTCAGCACCGCTGGCTCAGGGGAGAGGCCAGTAAAAAAGCAGAGGGAGGGAACCAGCCGGCCAAGAGCACAGGGCACGAATGCCAGGGATGAGACAAAGCCCAGCCCCTGCTCTATGCCACAGCCTGCGACCCCGTCACCCTCAGACACACTGATTCCTTGCTCGGGGCCCGTGGAGGAGCCAGGTCACTTCACTTGCATCTTGGACCTCTGGGTCAAGTCAGCCCTGTGATGCTCACCATGGCCTCAGGCAAGCTCAGGAGTGGATCTGGCAGGTGAGGCTCATCTGACTTTGATATTCAACAAACAGGTCACTTGGGGTGCCGTGTGGGATAAAGAGAGCCCTGAATTTGGGGGTAGGTCAGCTCTGAGTTCAAACCTCACTCTGGCCTCTAACCAGCTGTGTGACCTTGGGCAAGTCACCCTGTTGTTACGGGCTAAATTGTGTCCCCTCCAAGTTCACGTGTTGAAGCCCAAAGCCACATCTCAGAATGTGCCCGCATTTGGGAGACAGGGCCTTAAAGGGTTACTAAAGGTAACATGAGGTCACACAGCTGTGCCCTGCTCCAATAGGACCTGCGTTCTAAGAAGAGATTAGGGGTGTGCAGGCCCAGAAAGAAGGCTGTGTGGGCAGGCAGCTGTCTGCAAGCCAGGGAAAAACCAGCCCTCATTCGAGACTTCAGGCTCCAGAACGGTGAGAAAATAAATGTCTGCTGTTTAAGCTGGCCCATCAGTGGTATTTTTGTTACGGTCACCGGAGCAGACTAATTCTCCCCGTTTCTTTGAGCCTTCACCTCCTCATCCATAAATACCTCCCACAAGAGGAGTCACTGACCAGTGCCAGGCACTCATGGGGGCTCAGCACTTGCACGGCCCTATTTCTTGATCCTGGATCAGGCCGGCACACCCCACTGCGGACAGAGGCCTCCAGACCACAGGATCCAGGTAGCCCCATCCATCCTGCTCTCTGGCTTCTCCTGACAGGAGGGGCCCCACGCTCGAGCACACACGCACACGTGGGATTCTTACAGTGGTGCCCCTGGTCCAGGTCACTGACTGGCTCTGCCCACTCCCTGGGAGCTGGACAGAAGACCCCCTGCCTCCCACCAGGGCTGGACTGATGCCCAATCCACCCTCTGAATTCCAACTCCACCCCAAGTTTGGACCCCACTGGGCAAGAGGGTGCTTGGGTAAATGGACCTCCGCCTGACCCATCCCCACCAGTCTCAGGCCTAGTGGGAGGCAGTGGGCACCTGCCGGGAGCCAGCACGAGTCTCGTCCATGGCAAAGGTCGTGAGGTTAAGGGGTCCGACAGGCAAAGGCGAGTCGGGCCTTAAGGGAGCCTCATTGAATTTTCTCAAGCATCTACCCCCCAAAAACCAGAGTCTGCCTGCCTTACTGCATTATGCTTTCCACCTATTCCTCTGACATTACGTGGCAGGGTGTGGGGGGGGGGGCACCTGTCCCCCCACCACCTTTTTTAGGAAAGAGTTAATTTAGAGCTTTTAGATAATAAGTCTCCTGGGCATAAAAAGAGTGTTTCAATCCAAAAACTCCTGATGGCTAACTTGCCTTACCCAGACTTTTACAACTACGCATGTGATTGTTTACAGCCCCCCGCCCCCAACTTTGAGAGGCACGGAAGCCTAAAATATAAAGCCTATCAAAAAGTTAAAAGTTAGAGTAGTGCTGGTGTAAGATTTCACTGTTGAGACAATGCTTGTTGCTAAGTTCCCATATCTCTTACCCACTGTACACCTGGGAGCACATTCGTTAACATAGTTAGAATGTAAGAAAAAACAAGTGTAGCCTTGAAACTGACCACATCAGACTTCTGAGCTAATTGGTTCTTTCTTTGTTGTAACTTACTGCACCTTTGCTTCCTGAAAATTTAACTTTGTTTGATACTTTCTGAGGCTGACATAGATTAGAAATATAAAGAAAAAGCACTTCAAGGGAAAATAAGTTTTCTGGTTGAGCAGACTTTATCAAAAGAGGGTCTTAAAATGTTTCACAGGCCTCCAAGACCAGAAGATAATGTACACATCATTTGTGGGAAAGGTATAAAAGTTCTTTTAAAAAATAAAATTACTGGGGCCTCGCTCACCGAAGCAGCTTGGTCTCCCTGTGTCTTATTTTCTGGCTGAATTCCCATCTGGGGCGTGGAGGCTCGCCATGTCTACTTACTTGCCCTGGCTTTTAAGACCCACGCGAAAGGGAGCCCAAGGCAGGGCACCCTCCACTACTCAAACGGGTGCCGGTGGCCTAACGTAGATGGTGCAAACTTTTTGTCTCGAGGTTTTATTAGTTCTCCATGTAAACCAAGTTATTCAGCCCCTTTTCTCCACTAATTTTCCTACTACACTATTCTTTCCTAATCTAATTTTATATTTCTAATTAAATAAATCTCTCCTCGCCGACTGTCCACCCTTCGAATTCCCTGGATTCACCGGGGCTGGACCCCGGCAGGCACCGTGCCTTACAGCTGGGGACCCGAGGCAGCACAGCCAGCTCAGCTTCGGGCTGCAGGGAGCATCGGAATATTAGGAAGGGGACAATGTCTGCACCAGGGGGTGGGCAGGGAGGTGGCAGAGGCAAGGGCAACCTGGGATCATGGCTGGCTAACCTCAGCTTCTGGGTATTTGCCTGTTTTCTCATGTCTGTTATAAAGATCCCCAGCCTGGAAAGTCCAGGGCTGGCTGGCTGCATCCTGGAGCAATCCCGGCATCTGCCACAGGGCAGGCCTGGAGCCACAGTCAGACAGATGTCTGTTGATCAGCTGAATGAGCTGGCTGCTTCCCAGCAATATAATTCAGGGAAGTCCAGCTGCCCTGCGGGCACGGCTCACTGCCAAGAACGCAGGGGCTGCGTTTGATTTGTTCTCTACTGTCTCCCAGGGCCTAGAAGAGTGCTGACATTGAACAGGCACTCGGCAAACATTTTTAATCAATGCTGAGGACACAGACAGGAAGGGTCCAAATCTGGTGGAGGAAGCAGAAGTATCAACAGACACATGCAATTGGATGAGCTCTCTCTTGAGACAGAGCCCACAGGGCTGGAGGACATGGACAAAGACCATCTGGCCAGCAGCCCAGGAAGTCAGAGGCTTTCTGGAGATGGGCTTGAGGGATAAATAGGAGTTTGACCAGGCAAAGATTGTACAGAATGGTATTGCTGCCTAGAGCAGGAACGATGGCAAGTGTGGGTGCTAGGAAGAGGAAACGCCCAGGCTGAGGGGCAGACGGGTCCAGGGCCCTGAGAGTGTGCTATGCGTGTGTGCCAAGTCGCTTCAGTTGTGTCCGATGCTTTGTGACCCTATGGACTGTAGCCCGCCGGGCTCCTCTGTCCATGGGGCTTCTTTCTCCAGGCAAGAACACCGGAGTGGGTTGCCACGCCCTCATCCAGGGGGTCTTCCCAACCCAGAGACTGAACTCGTGTTTGTCTCCTGCACTGGCCGGCAGGTTTTTTTTTAACCCCTAGTGCCACCTGAAAAACCTATAGATTCTGTCAAAAAAACAGGGCGCTCAGTGGAAAGGAGGTGCTTTTCTGAACCCCACCTTGGAGGGGGATTAGGCTGTTGTGGGGGGGGGGGGCGCTGGCTGCCTGAGCAGAGCTCTAGCCCTTTGAGAAATGAAGATGCCATTTTCAAAAGGACTTTTATTAAAACACTCCCCACACCGTGTCTCTTGCCATGAATGCCACAGTCCCGGGGTGCCCACGAAGGAGAGGGCCCTGGACAATGTACCCCGTGGCCGAAGCTGGGCTCATTCACGTAGCTGTGGAGCTGGCCTCGCTCGGAGGTCCCACTGTACACCTGGCTGCTTCCGGAGGGGCCGGGGAGCTACGGGCAGCAAGGAGCGTGCGGATGGCTGAGGGATGGTCTGAGGCAGGGCTGAGGGCCTGTCCCCTCAGCACCCTGAGATGCTCCTGAGATGCCGGGCGAGTCCAACACATTCCAGCTCCATGGGGGCGGGGCAGCTGTGGCCAGGCCACTCCTCCTGAGGACGGTCCTGGGGAAACCTGAGCCCTCCCGGTGAAAGACTGGGGATCGGGTGGGCATGGGCAGGGGTCGGGGCGCGCGGGACAGACGGACTGGCCTGAGGGGCTGTGTGTGAACAGGGGCCGAGCGAGCTTGGGCTCTGTGTGCTGCAGGGGGCTGGAGGGTCCTTCCTCTCTCCGAGTTTCCGTTTCCCTTTCTGCCTAATGAAGCATGTGGCCTCTCCCGGCCCCCGCCCTCCCACTGGGAGCACGCTGGGGCCACGGAGCACGTTGTTTATACAATGGTCCTGCCACCGTGGCCGAGGCGCGCTCAGTAGGCTGCAAGCACGGGGCAACGTGTGGGCATCCCTGTTGGGAGTGTGTTTGTGCACGCGCTCCCGCGCACATGTGTCTGTGCGTGTGCATGTGTGAGTGGGTGCGTCTGAGTGTGAGTGTGGGGATCGAGGGTGCGGGCCGGTCTGCCAGCGTCCCCGCCTGGGTGGACACTGCCGTCGGAGAGGCCGCGGCCCCGGGCTCACAGGAAGTTGGGCTCCCGCACCACGAGGCAGGGCGGGCCTCCGCTGCCCCCGCCGCCGTCCAGGGGCCGGTACACGAAGTGGAAGTCGCGCTTGGGCTCGCTCCGCAGCAGGTAGCCCTTGATGCGGTGTGGCAGCGCCTCGTCGGCCAGCTGGAAGCTGCGGCCGTCCACCAGCACGAAGAGCCGGTAGTCCTGCGGCTGCACCACCTCGAACTTCTCCGCGCACTGGGCGCACAGCGCCTCGGCCAGCGTGTCCGCCCGCGACGCCAGCGTCCGCGACTGCTGCTCCGGCTCCAGATACGACACGCAGATGAAGTCCTGCGGGGCGAGACGGAGGGGGTCACGGTTACCGGCGGGGCCAAGCCCACGTCCTGTCTCAGCCCTGCCCCGATGCTGGGAGCTTGGGCAGGAGAAGCTGCGTGGCCTTGTCCTCTTTGGGCCCCCCCCGATTCCTCTCCATAGACAGCGGATGGATGGCAGGAGGGGTCGTGAGGCTGGCCGTCGGGGCACCTGCGGCTGACCCTGCTGCGTGACCTCAGGCAAAGACCCTCCCTCTCTGAGCCTCAGCTCTCACTGGGTCAGTCTTGGCCTGGACACAAGGAGTGCGCGCGCCCCCTGGTGGCCAGTCTACGGGCTTGCCGTCATTGAAAAAATCTATTTTTCACTTTCTCTTCTTCCAGGAGTCCCCCTGCATTCCAGGCACTCTGCTGGGCACACGGGGCAGCATAAATAAAATCAAAGATTCAGACCCACCCCCAGCATTCCATGGCTCAGCTGGAGCAGCTAAGGCAGGCTGAACAGTTCAGGCCATAGGGCTGGAGGGGCCTGGGGATGGAAGGGGTGGTGTTCTCAGGAGGAGCAGGCTGGCAGCGAAGGGCGGGGGAGAAGACTTGGGGGAAAGAGATGGGGAGTGTTTGCAGAAAACAGCACACTCACACCCGAGTCCACCGGAGACCGTGGAAGGAGTCCCTGCCTGGCTTTGAATCTGCTCGCACTCACTGTGTGACCTTGACCTCTCTGAGTCTCCATTTCCACTACTGTAAAGTGGGGATAAAACCAGTCCTTTCTCTGTGCCTGGGGGTGGAGCACAGAAAACTAGCTCAAAGCCTGAAAGAGTCCCTTTTCCAAGTTCCCAGAGGGCGGGCAGGAAGTGTGCGCGCAGGGCTGCCCCCTGGTGGAAGGATGGTGACGGCACGGCGGTCTCCTGAGGCCGCCTAGTTCAGAATGGAGATAATTAGGGACTGACTGCAGAGCAGTGCCGGGCTCTGTGCCAAGAGTCCCCGGCATCACTTCTTCTCTTCCTGGGAGGGGAAGCCCAGCCCGCTTCCCTGGGTCTCGGGGCTGCCTGTGCTCTCCTCAGCCGCCAGCAGGCCTCCCCAGAGCCCTTGACATCCGATGACTCTCAGACTCTGGGCTTTCGCTCCCGAGGGTAGGGATTTACCATGTGCGGTGCAGAGGAGACACTGGGAAGGGGGCAGACAGCGGTGCCCTCCTCAGACCCCAGCAACAGTGCTGATGAGTCTCATCCCAAGCCTCTTCCTGAGTTCTGCCTCCTGAGTGGGACACACCGATGCTCAGCACTGGGAATCCCCGAGGTAGAAGCAAGAAGGAAGGAAAGCGAGGGTCACCCTTGGACCAAGAGAGCTCACATTCCAAGAGCTGGTGGAGGGGCAGCTGTCCCAGAAGGCAGGAGGGAGTGCTGGTGTGCTGCAGCTGCACTCGCCAACTTATGCTGGCTCATACCAGCTTGAGAAAGCCAACTGTGTACATCTCTTCCCAACTCCAGGTTCCATGGTGCCAAGTTAGGAGCTTGGAATCAGCCACGGTGGCAGTATTTATAGTAATACCATGAAAATTGACAGAAGCAAAGATCAGAGCCTTTTTTTTTTTCTTTCTCCCCAGAGAACCAGTTACTGGTTCTCAGGAGTAACTTTATCAGGACAGTATCATTATCAGTAACATTATCAGGACACCATTGATTAGTGGAGAGGGACATCAGCTTGGCTGATATTAGAACATGTACTGGGGAGGCAGAGCTCAAATGGGCCAGAGTCCCCCTGTGCTGACAGGCAAACCACATCCCAGAGAGAGTCAGACACGGCTTAGGGTCACACAGCAAGCTAGTACAGAGCTGGATCCATACTGTGAGCCTCTTGCCTCCCAGGCCTGGGCTCTCCCAGTTACAGAAAGGCCATATGGAAAGCAGCCAGGCATGGGATTCAGGTCCAGTGTGCTCTGGGTGCCAGGGAAGCGAGTCTGTAGACCTAGTCACAGCTCTGGACAGCAGCTTGATTCACTGTCCTACTCCTGCCATTGTGCATACTCCCCAGTCCCACTCTGTCCCGAACCCCTGAGACCTGTGAGCAATGGGGCCTGCTCTCTCAGGGTTACAGCTTTATACATAGTTGGTTACAGTACACGGTATATGCGCTGCAATAGAAGCAGCAGCAGCAGGAAGCACTTCTAACCCATGCCATAGGGGATGGGGGGGCAGGCGGGGGGTGTCAGGGAAGGCTTTTCAGAGGAGGGGCTGTTGGAGACACTGAGGCTGGGCAGTGGCAGCTGGTGAGGAAGGGGAGACGGACCAGCATGGGCTGAGAGGCTAAGCCCTAGGGGGTTGAGCTCAGCGTGTTCACAGCTGTTCTGATGCACGAGTTTGAGTAGGCTCCAGGAGTTGGTGATGGACAGGGAAGCCTGACGTAGTGTAGTCCATGGGGTCGCAAAGAGTCGGGCATGACTGATCGACTGAACTGAAATGAACAGATCTGATGCAGCCTCGGAGGTGTGGGATAATGGGATGGGTGGGGGCAGGAGTCTGGCCACCAGTGACTTTTGAACACTGAGTCTGTACAGACAGAAGTGGGGAAGAATGGGTGGGTGGGTTGGAGGCGGGCAGGCTGTGGGCAGGCTAGGGGCAGGGGGACCCTTGGCAGCTGCTCCATTTGTCTGGGCACCGAGTGGCAAGGCTGCAGATCAGCTCCTGGGCTTTTTAACTGGGACAAACCACTCTTCCCATCTCCAGCCCTAACAGCCTGCTCGCATCACAGACGCTGAGGAATGCTGGGTGAAGGTCTCCTTCTTCCTAGCTCTATCTTGTGTGCCCAACTGAAACGCCGATGCTCGCTGACACTTTTCTCCAGCCCTCAACTTCTCAACCCCAGCCCCTAACCCGGCCCACACTGGCAGGCTGGGGGCTCAGTGCCATTGCTCCTGAACTGGCAGGCAGTAGGGGTGGTCTGGGAGCAAGATTCCCTGGTGCCCTCCCACCCTCTCGGTCCCAGGCCGCACCTGCACGGAGGAGCGGGAGGCCCGAGCCTTGTTGAGCGTGCGCCGGCGCTCCCAGCGGTGGATCGAGTCCTGCACCTCCACGCTCAGCTGCCGGGTCACCGTGATCTTGTCGTAGTTCTTGATGTGCTCCAGGGCCCCGTAGGTGGTGGTCAGATAGTAGGAACCTGCAGGAGGCACGGGTGTGGAGGCGGAGCCTGGACCACCGTCTCCACCCACTCGCAACCCCAGGGAGCCGGTCCCAGCTTGGCCCGCCCCGCCCACCTCTGTAAGCCCCACCCACCGCCGCCGGCCCGAGGCACATGCGGCCAGGCGGTTGGTCACTTGCTGAGCTTCAGACCCGCGCCCACCGCAGAATCAAGATTCCTCGAGTCCAGCCCTGAGCTGTACGGCTCTGCTCAAAGCATGTCATTGGCTCCCCTTTAGGACGCAACTCTTGCTTATTTTTAAACTGATGCTTTAAAGTGAGTTTTTAGCTTTAAAATGTAAAGATACTCAAGAAACTAACAGCTATGGATGTCTTTAGGGTGGGGAAAGCAGCGCCTTGGAGACATGGGTGGGCAGGAGACCTCTCTCTGTAGGTGTCATATACATTTTATTAAAAGAAAAACAAAAATATGTGGAGAAAATGTTATGTTTATATGATTACACACAACTTTTAATAATTTAAAGAAAGTTAAAAATTTGTATCCTTCATTTCTCCATATCTTTTTATCTTAATTCATACATATTCCTAATGCCTAATGTTTCCTAAGGTAATTTAATTTTTGAAATATGTTGTGTACATGTGCTAAGCTGCTTCGGTTGTGTCCGACTCTGTGACCCTATGGACCGTAGGCTGCCAGGCTCCTCTGTCCATAGAATTCTCCAGGCAAGAATACTGGAGTAGGTAGCTATTCCCTCCTTCAGGGGATCTGCCAGACCCAAGGATTGAACCTGCGTCTCTTTTATCTCCTGCATTGGCAGGCAGTTTCTTTACCAGTAGTGCCACCTTCAGACTGAAAAATTTACATGAAGTTTTATGATTAAAGATAATAATTTGCACATATACTTATAAATTTACTTTCCTTGGCTTGTTGGAGGCTTTGGTTAAAATGTGTGAGGAGCACTGGCCTTGTAGCACCCCTCGGTCTAGAGGGGGTGGGGTGACTTGGCCAAGGCTTGCTGAGCTTCCTGGGCTTCCCTCCCACTCACCAGGCCTCTCCTTAGCGCTTTGGGTACCAGGGCAATGATTATAGTTAAAAAAATTTTTTAATTAATTTTTAAATTGGAGTATAATTGCTTTACAATGTTGTGTTAAATTTCTGCTGAACAACAAAATGTTTCAACTATATGTATACATATATCCCCTCCCTCTTGAGCCTCTCTTCCACCCTCTACCTAATCCTACCCCTCTAGGTCATCACAGAGCAAAGCAGTGATTTTTGACATGAGAGTCATCTGCCAGTGAGCCACCCAAATCCCATCTTCTTTTTCTTCCTAATTAATTGAACTCTACTTGTTTCGGGTAAGTAACACAACTGAAAATGCTCACTTCCCAGAATCTCTTTCAGTTTGAGGTACAGGACAGGAGACCCCATTCTGGCTGCTACACAGATATAAGCGGAAGTCCCCGGGTGGGGCTTCCAGGAAAGCCTTTAGTAAGGGACAAACTGAGTTGATGCATCTTGTCGGGTTTGGGTTTGTCTCCCTTCCTCCTGTCTGGAACACAGAGGTCAGCCCGGAGGCACAGGAGCTGGTTTGTGATCAGAGGTGATAGGCACAAAGGCTCACATCCTAAAGAGCAATGGAAAGAGCTGGGTCTACAATTTCTTGATGGCAGGGATAAAAAGTGCCATCATTATCAGCTGCTTACCCCAGGACTTCTTTTTCTCATTCAGATCATTTATTAAGAGCTGTGTTAGTGAAATTTGGGCTGTCTCATCTGTGATATTGCAACACGAAAAGTCACATACATTCTAAGGAGGCCCCACAGAATTGAGAAACCTTCAACGGTACAGAGTCACAGATTACAAAATTAAAATACAAAGAATCCCCCCAATTTGGCAGGAAACACCTACAACATGAGGAGGCCTGGAATGGAAGGGGTCTTGCTTTTCAATAAGGCAGTTACAAAATAGAAACAAAACCAACCCCAGGACTTCTTGATGCAAGAGACAAACCAGTCCCTTACTCTGATTTAAACCATTATTAATTACGTAATGAGTTTTTTGTAGCCCAAAGCATTCCTAACTGCTACACTGGATGAAGCTGCCTACATATTGCTACAAATTCCACAGCCAGTATGTGAAAAGTTCATAGCCTGCCTGGGGTGAGCAGGGGATGAGATAAAGGGGTTTGTGGCCACAGGATCACTCGCCCTTTCACGGCAGTGCAGGAAGGAGACAGTTTTTGAAATAGGTATGTCAAGGCCAGGGCTTCCGTGGGGGCTCAGCAGTAAAGCATCAGCCTGCCAGTGCAGGAGATGTGGGTTCGATCCCTGGGTGGGGAAGAGTCTCTGGAGAAGGAAATGGCAACCCACTCTAGTATTCTTGCCTGGGATAATCCCATGGACAGAGGAGCCTGAAGGGCTACAGTCCATGGGGTCACAAAGAGTCGGACACAACTTAGCAACTAAACAACATCAAAAACAATCTCAAGGCCAGCACGGAGCTTGGCTTCGTGTCCCTTATCAGAGAAGGGCCAGGAGACCTCCCAGGGGTCTCCTATTCCAGCCCAGCTCAAAGCCCGTGTGTTCCAGGGAGACTTGCCTGCTGCCCCCAGCCCTTGCTGGCCGAGAGTCTCGGTCCTCTAGCTGGCATTCCCCACGGTCGTGTCTCCCACGGTGATCACATCCCCCTGGCTGTGAAGCCGGGAACTGACTGCAGTGCACTGACTGGGAATGCTCCGACTGGGAGCCACAGAGCAGGGCCCGGGTCTCAGCCTTCAGCGGGCAGCCCCGTTTCAGGTGAATTAGTGTCCTCTCTGCTTCCATTTCCTCATCCACAAATCCCCTCAAATGTAGTGGAAAGAGATGAACACACGTAAAGTGCAGTGCTCAGTAACGCACGGTGGTTAGGTGACCTACGGGAGGTGCTCCGGAGGTTCCCCACCTTCTCGGGCAAAGGGAGGAACTCTAGCCCTGCCAGCACACCCTGCTTGCTCACGACCTGCTTTTCCACAGCCTCCTGGCTCTCCTAGACCACTATCTTGGACTTGGGGTCCTCTGCAGTTCCCATCATGACCACTAGGTGGCAGGTGACTCTGCACGTGAGTTTTGGAGCTGGCCGGGAGAAGGCAATGGCACCCCACTCCAGTACCCCTGCCTGGAAAATCCCATGGACGGAGGAGCCTGGTAGGCTGCAGTCCATGGGGTCGCTAAGAGTCAGACACGACTGAGCGATTTCTCTTTCACTTTTCACTTTCATGCATTGGAGAAGGAAATGGCAATCCACTCCAGTGTTCTTGCCTGGAGAATCCCAGGGACGGGGGAGCCTCGTGGGCTGCTGTCTATGGAGTCGCACAGAGTCGGACATGACTGAAGTGACTTAGCAGCTTGGCAATTCTCTTTAGGGAGAGTGTGCTACTGATGGAAAAAGGTCATTGCCTCTCTTAAGATATTATTAGCTCAGCATGGCCAGCTGTCAGCCAGTGTGCAGAGGGGATGTGGGTGAAGGAATCTATGAGGGTGCTTCTGGGAGAGTCTGTATTTTGAGCTGGCTCCAGCCAGGTCCCCAGCAGCTGCCTGGGTCTTCCATCAGTCCTGTAATTGCCCAGAGTGGTTTCAGCTTTCCCACCCGAACTCCTTGTGGGTTTCGGGAAGAGGAAGAAGGTATCCTAGGAGGTTATGGCGCGGTTGAGGTGGGGGGTGGTTCATGTCCATAAGTAGAGGGTAGTTGGGTCAAGGATGTATGTCCCTGCCCTGTCCCCACTGTGTGCCACCATGCCTGGCATGGAGCCCTGCTTGGCAGCAAAGATTGAGGCTATGGATGGAGCAGGGGTCAACGTGGCCAGGGGATGGCTGACCACTGCCGGGGAATTGGTCGGCCGGGGCTCAGACCCAGTGCAGAGCCCCACAGCCTCGCCCCATCCTTCCACTCCACAAAGCGCTTTCCCTGACACTGTCTTTAAAACTCCCACAACAGTCCACGGGGCTGGGCCAATCCTCCGTGGCTTTCCACGCTCCCCTGAGCTGCCAAGAACTCACAGGACTAGAAACGTCATACTGTCACCCCAGAGACCAACATGAGCTAAAAAGGCAAACAGATGCAAAGAGGGCCAGCTTATCTCAAGAACCACAAAGCCCAAAGGGGCCACTGGGGGCCTGAGAGTCTCTCTCCATCCTTTGGGGGTGATGTCTCAGAGGGCAGCTCGAGGCTCCCTCGGAGCTGCTATCTGGGCTGGCTGCCCCTCAGGGATTCTTGGTGGAGGCGTGGCCGAGGCTAAGTGGGTGGAAGGAAGTGGTGGGAAGGAGGAGAGGGAAGGGAAAGTGAGGGTGGGATGAATTACGCTCCCACCCTCGCCTCCAGGAGTGCATGGCCTCCTGCCCACAGCATCACTCTCTTCCTGCCAGCACTGGATGAGAGGAAGCCTGACAGTCCCCAGGACCAGCCCTAAGAACTTGACCATCATTCCCTTATCGTTTATACTGCCAGCAACAGCTGTTCCCTCTGCAAAGATGGCCTTTTGTCCTTCTTAATCTGACTGGTCCCTGTTTATCCTTCAGTGCTCAGCTCAGACATCACCTCCTCCAGGAAGCCTTCTCTGATTGCACAGACGCTCTGGTATCCTCAGGGCCTCCCTTGACAAGCTTCAATGAGAAGGTCTCTTTACTGGCCCAGCTCCCCTGCTAGTCTGTGAGCTCCCTCGGGACAGGGAATGTGTCAGGTATCGTGTGTCGTGCCCCAGGAATCTGGTATCCAGGAGGTTTGGGTTGAGCTGCCCAGGGAGCCCCTGGTGTGGCTGAGTCAGGGGTGGGCGATGGGCCCCGGGAGTCCGGAGATGGGTCTGGCACAGTGACTCACCCTCCCCCAGCTGCAGGGCGGGATCCATGAGCTCCATCATGTATTCCACGTTGAGAAGCATCTCTGTGAGGTTGCTGCGGGCCAGGACGTACATGAGCACCGGCAGGAAGTCGTCTGCCCCGTAGGGCTTCCCTGGGAGAGGAAGCAGGCGGAAGGTGGTGAGTGTGAGGCTCTCCTCGGGAGCCGCTCCCTGCCCAGGGCAAGGATCAGTGGTTTGCTGGGTGGGTGGGCGGTGGTCACCCCAGAAGAGGAACCTTCCTGTTTTCTCCTGACTCTTGACATGGGGCGAGCCTAGGATCAGCCTAGTCAGAAGGCCTGAGACACAGTCTGGGTTTTGGAAGAGGGAACCGAGAAAGGTGCCCTCTACCGGGTGGGCAAGACCAGCCCCTTCCCCTCTGACAGCTCTTCCCCTCTGCCATCCTCAGTCAAGTTCACGTCACACTTCAGGGACCCACCCAGGAGCAGCTGTCTGTCTCAGGTGGATGTCTTCTGGGAAGGCTCCCTGTCTCTGTGACCACACGTCTCCCCGTCCACCTGCAAAGGTGAAGCCCTCCCTCGACCAGATGCCACAAGGCCTGAAGCTCCCCCTCCAACCTGCATTCTTTGGGGCTATGTGGTCAGTCATGTCCGACTCTTTCATGGACAGTAGCCTGCCAGGCTCTTCTGTCCAAGGGATTTTCCAGGCTTAAATACTGGAATGGGTCGCCATGTCCTCCTCCAAGCAATCATCCTGATGCAGGGATCGAACCTGAGCCTCTCTGGCAGTTTAGCACAGGACCTGGATCCAAGTCCCAGGGTCAGCACTCACCGGCTTGCTCACTTGTGACCCTCAAGTGAGCTCAAGCTCAACCTTGCCACACCTCAATTTCCTTGACAATAAAATGGGGATAACAGCAGCATCCGTGCCCATGCGGGTGCTTGTGATGTTTCAGTAATAAGACAGAATGTTGTTATTGTTGTTGTTTAGTCACTCAGTCCTGTCCGATTCTTTGCAACCCCATGGATTGTAGCCCTCCAGGCTCCTCTGTCCAAGGGATTTTCCAGGCAAGAATACTGGAATGGGTTGCCATTTCCTCCTCCAAGGAATCATCCTGACTCAGGGATTGAACCTGAGCCTCTCTGGCAGTTCCTGCATTGGCAGGTGGACCCTTTTACTGCTTAGCCACCTCAGTGGGAAGCCCCTCTTTTGAGTTAAGCAGTACCCTCTCCTGAGGGTTTCTTCTAAAACATAAATACCTCTGAAAGGAATAATCCATCACTACTGCTTTGTGTGGGCTGGGCGGGGGAAGGGGAGCCCCCTGGTGGTTCAGGTGGTAAAGAATCTGCCTGCGATGCGGAAGACCCAGGTTTGATCCCTGGGTCAGGAAGATCCCCTGGAGAAGGGAATGGCTACTCACTCCAGTATTATTGCCTGGGAAATCCCATGGACAGAGGAGTCTGGAGGGCTATTGTCCATGGGGTCGCAAAGAGTCGGACACAACTGAATGGTCAGGGTGTGGTGGCCTTGAAAGGTGTTTTCTCGGAGCGACACACACACACACACACACACACACAGACCTTGAGCCCATTGCTCTGCCTCTCTGAGCCTGCATGTCTGGCCAAATGTGAACTGACACGGAGAGCATGACATCCTACAACGTTTTGGTGAGAATTCTATGAAATGAATCACAGCGGAGTGCCCGGACACCGCCTCCACGGAAATGCCCACTATGGAAGAACACTGTTCCTCTTTTCCCAGCTCTGCGCTCGGAGGCTCCCTGATCCCTTCTTTCAACTTTCCCGTGTCTTTGGGCGCAGGATCAGTCAGTTTTGGAGAAAGTCTTTCATAACCTTTCTGAGCCTGAGACACAATTGAAGAGTTCCAGGGGACACAGTACTTTGTGCCAGGAGTTGTCTTCCATGTTGACAATTTAATTACTAGAATGCTTGGAACATGGGAGATTCTTTTCTTGTTAGATTTATGAATTAGGGAACAAGGTGTGTCTGGCAACAGGGATGTGAAACAGTCCTGTGCCCTTTGGAATTCACCTATAACTCATGCTGACCAAAATTTTACTCTGCCTCCAAGAATATCATTTTGTTTTTTCTTGGTATTGTATTATTGGGTTGGCCATAAGATGGTATGGAAACACCTGAACAAACTTATTGGCCAGTCCAATGGTAATGTGCCAAACACAAAAGTCAGGAAAGTTTATTTGCTTTTGAGCAGTGGTTCTCAACCAGGGAGATTCTGCCCTTTGGAGCCACTTGCAATGTCTGGCGTTGTTTTTGCTACTGGCATACAGGCCAGGGATGCTGCTAAAACCCTACAGTGCACAGAACAGCCCTCCATAGAAAGGAATTACTCAGTCCCCAAAGGTCTACAGTGCCGAGGTGAGAAAACCTGCTTGAGGGGTCAGCAGCATTCAGCCAGGACGGTCCAGCTCTGGTCTGAGGACTAAAGAGAGAAGGGGAAGGAACCCTCCAGACTGCGGCCCCAGGCTGTGTCCTTTTCTCCTTATCCCCACGCTCTTCTTGAGAATCTCGGCTGACCCTCAGGAAGGGCTCTGGGGCCCATCTCCTTGGTTCCCATGATTTTGTGTTCAGCCACTCCACTGCAGGGGACTCTTTAGACCTCATAACTGTCTGTCCCTCCAGCTATCCACGAGCAACTTCCTGTCTCTCCAATGCACAGAGCAACAAGAGGCAGGGTGTGTGCAGGAGATGGTGCTGGTAAGTGTGAATGAACGAATGCTGAGCTCCCAGCCAGACCTCAGAGCCCAAGCCTGGCGCCGACTCAGACAGGCCTCTGCACAGACTCCAGGAGTCCTTCCCACACCAGGGGGAGCTCAGGACGACATTCTGCCACCCACGGCCACACTCTGAAGAACACCCCACTGTGTTGAATCGCAGCTGAACGCTACGGACGCTTTCACTGTCCTGCGCTTTCACATACGGTTCCCTCTGCCTGGGCTGCGCTCCCTTCCTTTCCCTTACTAACTTCTGGTCCTCCCACATCCTCAATAGACGGTTCCTGCTCTAGTGCCCAGACCCTTGACCATTTCACAGCCTGCCCTTCTTGTGAACTGCGAGCTCCCTGAAGGCAGGGATGGAGGCTGTGTGAGCTTAGGCAGATCACTTAACCTCTCTGAACCTCTGCCCCATCACAGCCCTTCCAGTCTCCAGCACAGGGCTTGGACTCTAGGACACCAACAGTGCACTGGCCCCACACGCCCTCCCACCAGGCCCCACTCTGTTCTTCCACAGCTGGGGTCATGGTCAAGGTTACCAGGATCCATTATTATGGGCCTTAGACAGTGGTGTGCTGGGAATCCTTAACAAGGATTTGCTCCGAAGAAAAAAGCTCTGCTTTGCAGGATTTGCCAATTATCATGGCATACATATTTCCCCAGTGGCCAACTTCAAGCTACCAACATGAACGTGGAGCAGGGAAGAGACGCAGATGACTAGCGTCTGTGAGATGGTTTGTACCATCACTGACTTAGCACACCAATGGCTTTGGATTCATCAAGTCCAATCTCACTATTAGGAAACTGAGGCTCAGGGATACAGAAATTTGCTCCAAGTGCCATGGTTGGTCAGTAGAATCTGGCTCTCTCTTCTCTGATGTGGTGAGAAATAACCACACAGGCTCCCTGACCTGAGCTTCTTGTGGACAAACACAACTTTTAAGCATCATTTAAAGGCACTGGCTCCGAGCCAATATCCTGGAGATAGTTAGTGCTGCATTCTCCTTCCTAAAAGCCTGGAGCCCAGGCTTAGGGCTCGGGGCTCAGCCCTGCACACAGCGGGGCCTCAAGTGGTAGGACTGAGATGCTGGGGGCACGGTTGTAAAACAACTGGCCTGTGATGAGAACATCTGTCTCGCGTGGATCACAGATCAGTCCATCAAGCCGTGCCTCTGAAAGGGCCGCTGGGCTGCAGCCTGCATTTCCTGCTGATTCTGGCTTTCTTTTTGCCAAAGTCACATCTCTTTTCCATCTGTAGATGTTGCGGGGTGCCAGTTACATTTTGAAGAGCTGGCTGGGGGTCTTACGCATGTTTTCATCAGCCAGGAGACTTTGGAGAAGAGCTTTGATAAAAACACGTTGAAGCTGTACACCTGGGTCACACAAACCGTGAGGACTAGAAGGCCCCTGTCTCAGCCACTTAACCAGCTGTGCTTTCTGGGGTCATGCCCTCTGAGCCTCACTTTTCTTATCTGCAAACCAGAGATATTAATAATAACAAAACTTAGTCTGTGACTCAGAGCCCTGATGACATCGAATGAGTGGCTGAATTAAAGACAAAGTTTTGTCTTGTAGGAAGCATTTTCTGAAAGAGGGGTTGGCAAATTTTTTTCTGTAAAGGGCTGAGCATGCTAAGTTGCTTCAGTCGTGTCCAACTCTTTGTGACCTCTGGACTGTAGCCCGCCAGGCTTCTGTGCCCATGGGATTCTCCAGGCAAGACTGCTGGAGCGGGTTGCCATTTCCTTCTCCAGGGGGTGTTCCCTGCCCAGGGATTAAACCTGAGTCTCTTCTCCTGCATCGGTGGGCGGGTTCTTTACCTAGTGCCGCCTGGGAAGCCCCGCACAGGGCTGGACAGGAGATATCTTAGTTCTGCTGTTTTAGTGGGCCACATGGCGGCAGAGGACGAGATGGTTAGATAGCAACACCGACACAATGGGCATGAATTTGAGCAAAGGGGATATTCTTCACCAGGAGATAGTGAAGGACAAGGAAGCCTGGTGTGCTGCAGTCCACAGGGTGGCAGAGTCGGACACAACCGAGCAACTGAACTGAACAACAACCATATGGTCTCTGTCCCAACTATTCGACGCAGCCATTGTATAAAAAGCAGCCAGAGATGCTATGTAAATGAATGGACGTGGCTGCTTCAATACCAATTTATCTATAAAACCAGATGGTGGGCCAGAGTTGGCCTGCAGACCCCGATCGAGAGGAAAGAATATATCACCTTATCATAACTGCCCCTCGAAGTGTGTTGACTGGGCTCTTATGGAAAGTGACTGGCTGTGCAACAATCCTGGGGCAGCTCGTGACTGTGACCTGCTTTGGCCCTAACCCTCCAGCACCATTCCCACTTGAAGCCACTTCGTTCCTCCAGGAGGTTTTAACCCAAGACCCTCACTCCCCACCAATTAGGTTCAGGGCCCTTATAATGAGTTTGCTGGCCCTATTATTGCAGAAAATGGAAAAACAAATACACACTAACTCGGAGAGGCCTCCCCTGATGTCCCAACCCAGAACGGCAATCTCCTTCACACTCCCCAGACCCCTGAGCCTGTTTTATTCATTGAGATAGCCTGTTTCAGCACTGCTGGTATATTTCCAAGGAAACAGGAAGCACTGGTTCCTTATTATCTGTTTCTTCCCACTAGAATGAAAGCTTTATGAGGGCAAGGACACACTGTGCTCACTATGTATATTCACTGCCTCAACAGTGTGTGTGTGTGTATGTGCTCAGTTGTGTCCGACTCTCTGCGACCCCATGGACTGTAGCCCTCCAGGCTCCTCTGTCCATGTTAATTTCCCAGGTAATAATACTGGAGAGGGTTGCCACTTCCTACTCCAGGGGATCTTCCCGACCCAGAGATCAGACCTGGGTCTCGTGTCTCCCGCATTGGTAGGTGGATCCTTTACTACCGCACCATCTGGGAGGCCCCCTCAACAGCAGTAGATGTTTAATAAATAACATTTGCTAAATGAATGAATGAACATCATTTATCTCACTGCACGGTTGTCACCGGTTGAATGCTCCATGTCTCCCACTTGAATTGTGACCATCCTAAAAACAGGCGCTGGGTTTTCCTGTGAACATTCATATTGTCAGTAAGTGTTGAATTGTTGAATGAATGAATTTATGTGATAAGAACACAGGATGGCAAGAAGTAGAGAGCATCTAGAAAGGAGGTTTTAAACTTACTCTCGCTGCGGAAACCGTTGGTTAAGGGGTATTTTATATAGAACTTGGCTTCTCTGGTTGATCAGAGTCAGAGAGCAGGGCTGGCCTCCTATTTCCTCTCCTCTCTCCCCTGCAAGATGTCCCCAGCACTTTGAGAGTTCTCTGGGACCAGTCTGAAAATCACCAGGCCAGTCTGAACTCCCAGCTGCAGAGATGACAGAGCTGGAGCCCCAGGCAGGGAGTTCCCTATAGCCTGTGGCTGACGTGAGACGAGAAGCCAGCCTCTCTCCCACTGAGCTTCCCAAAGCGACCCTGTTAGGCTGTTTGGGCTTTCTGCAGAGGTTGCTTATGTCTCAGTTCTGCTTTGAGCAACACCACATCCTTGAGGAAATCGCTCTGGCCTCCTGAGTTCCTCTTTAGGGAGCTCAGCCCACAGGGCAGTCAACCACGCAGGCTGTGGGTGCAGAGACCCGAAGCCGAAAGTCCCAGACTGGCTGGAAAACCTATGAGGCTACTGTAATTGGGTGTGGCCTCTCTGAGGTCATCTCTGGCCTGAGGGTGCCCTGGAGAGGCAGGGGAACAGGGCAATTTAGCACAGGACCTGGATCCAAGTCCCAGGGTCAGCACTCACTCGCTCACTTGTGACCCTCAAGTGAGCTCAAGCTCAACCTCGCTGCATCTCAATTTCCTTGACTATAAAATGAGGATAACAACAGCATCTGTGCCTCATGCGGGTGGTTGTGTTGTTTCAATAATAAGACAGAATGTTGTTATTGTTGTTGTTCAGTCACTCAGTCCTGTCCGACTCTTTGCAACCCCATGCATGGTAGCCCTCCAGGCTCCTCTGTCCATGGGATTTCCCAGCCAAGAATACTGGAGCGGGTTGCCGTTTCCTTCTCCAGGGGATCTTCCCTACCCAAGGATTGAACCCGCATCTCCTGCACTGGGAGGTGGATTCTTTACCACTGAGCCACCTGGGAAGCCCAAGTAAGACAGAAAGTGATGAACACGGTACCTGCTGGGTTACTGGACTGTGAGAAACGTTAGACACGGTTATTATACAAGACAGGAGGGTAACGTGGCTTCTAATCCTCAGTGGCACTAATGGTAAAGAACCCGCCTGCCAATGCAGGAGACCTTAAGAGACATGGGTTCGATTCCTGGGTGGGGAAGATGCCCTGGAGGAGGGCATGGAAACCCATTCCAGTATTCTCACCTGGAGAAGCCCACGGCCAGTGGAGTCTGACTGGCTATGGTCCATAGGGTCACAGAGAGTCCGACACGACTGAAGTGACTTAGCACGCAATCCTCAGAACATGACACCTTAGAGGTCCTGAACCCCATTTCTGTTGTGGGGCAGAAAAACAAGGTTGTTCTTTGCTTCCAGGCCAGGCACATAGCTTCTCTGTCTGTCTATGTGTCTCCCTTCTGTTACCTGGATGTCAATGCCTAGGGGACTTAGAAAGCCTCCCCCAGCCTGGATCCCTGGATGACTATATGGCGTGGAGCCCACTCCCTTCTCCTCTATCCAATTGGACCTACATGTGTGAGAAATAAATTTGTATTCAGTTAGAGATTGCAGGGTTTGTTACAGCAGAAAGTATTTCCTTAACTAATTATCTATTTCTCTACCTGTCTATATCTATTTCAAAGAGACCAGATAGAAATCTATCACAATACTAATCATCTTTTTCTATAATAAACGATTAGTGACGTTTGTCCTTAGAAATCAGTTTAGACTTTTTAAACACAGATTTTTAAAAACCCACAGCCTGCCCTCCCTCTCTGTCCTCTCTACCCTCGGTAGATGTCACGGGCCTTTTGTTCCATACACCTGGGGTCTCCCTGAACCAGCATCACAGACTACTGAAGGAAGAGGAAAAAGCAGCGGGCTGGCCTTCACGGCCCTCTGAGATGCTGCCTGCTCTTTCTCTCTATTAGAAGCAGCTTCTTTGTATTCTTTTAGAAAGAGTCCCCATATTTGCATACACTGTACTTCTCTTTCCTTCCCCCTCCTCTTGTGGAGGAATTCTTGGACTTGAAGCTATTTCTTCCCAACAACAAGGTCAGCCCTGAATGTATGGTCTGAGATACTGAAGAGGTGGCGACCACTTGTTTATCAAAGTAATGGGAGGGATGATTCCCGAAGTTCTAACTGCTCTCACCAGGCCTCATGCAGTCTGCTCCTGGCTGCAGAAAAAAGGGCCAGGTCAATCCAAAGCCATCTGTCTCCGTGAACTCTCCACTCTGCCTGACATGGGCCCTAAACCAGCTTCATTGGAAGAAGTACTTGATCGGGATTTATGAGTTCTGGGATATGTTCCCAGAATCTGCCTGGTACAGTGCTGGAGGCACAGGCTCTGGAGTGAGGAAATCCCAGCCTTGAATCCAGGCCCATCCGTATCACAGCATTAACAGCAACTGCCTTCTAGAATGGAGACGGCAATGGCACCCCACTCCAGTGTTCTTGCCTGGAAAATCCCATGGACGGAGGAGCCTGGTGGGCTGCAGTCCATGGATCGCTAAGACTGAGTGACTTCACTTTCACTTTTCATTTTCCTGCATTGGAGAAGGAATGGCAGCCCACTCCAGTGTTCTTGCCTGGAGAATCCCAGGGACGGGGGAGCCTGGTGGGCTGGCGTCTATGGGGTCGCACAGAGTCAGACACGACTGAATTGACTTAGCAGCAGCAGCAGCCTTCTGGAAAAGAAGGCCTGGTCCATGAGCCCAGGCCTCATGTCTCCAAGTTCCATCTTTTCCCCCACGTCCCAGCGCGTTGCCAGCAGCCATGCCTTGCGGGTACCAGTTACTATTGCCAGCATCGTGTAACGGGAAAGACAGGTGGGTGGAGCTTCCTCCCTGGACTCGAGGGGCTGGGGCAGGGTGTGGTGTAGGGGATGTGGAGTGATGGGGAGAAGGGCTTTTTTTCTGCTAAAAGCAGGTCAGTGGTGAAGGCCAGCAGCACCCAAGCTGGAGGCGTGCCCTCCACGGGGTCGCTGATGCCTCCCAGGGCTTCCACGGGGCGCTGTGGGTCTGTGGACCACACTCTGGGTAGCAAGGTGCTGGGAGCCTCTGGGTTGAATGGGGATGGGGATGAGGGGAGTCGGGGTGGGGTAGGGGGTGGAGAGCTGGGGTAGATGGGAGCAGAAGGCCCGAGGTAGAGGGCCTGGTCCTAAGATCATGGAAGGTCCAAGTCAGCAGAGAATTTAAGAGATCTGGCTGAAAATGTCTAATCATGAGGAAACATCTGACAAACACAAAATGAGGAACTTTCATGACGAAGCAACAGTGAGGTGGGGGGTGGGGCGGGAAACCTGTATTCCTTAAAAATGTCGATGTCACAAAAGACAAAAAAGGGCTGTGAAGTTCCAGATTAAAGGAGACAGCGAAATGTGATCCCTGCCCTCCCCCTGGATCCTGAGCTGGAGGAGGAAGAGCTAAAGAAAGCCCCGTGAGATCACTGACTGCCCGGAGTACAGAGGTGCCGTGGAAAAAAACACTGTATTGATGTAAAATTATGAAGCGGGCGAGTTTAATGTGGTTATGTGAGGGAATACCCCTAGTTTTAGAAGTACTTGGGATAAAGGGCCAAGCTGTATGTGAACCTGCCCTCACATGATTCAGGAAGAAATTACATATGCACAGAGAGTAAAAATGATAAAGCAAATGATGTTTAAGATATTAGCAGTCCACAAAGGGTATGTGGGCGTTTCTCTTTTAATGTATTATTCCTGCTCTTGAAGTTTTTGAAGTCTGGAATTATTTCCAAATGAAAGATTTTCTTTTAAAAAAGCTAAAAAGTCTAGCAGCAGAACAGGTTATTTCAAACAGAATCCCAGATGGAACCCTGTGTGCAAAACAGGGACAAGCAAGGCTGCCCGGGGCCAAGCCCAGCCTCATGTCCCTTTAGTGGCCCCTGGGGTGCCTCCTGGAACTCAGCTTGGAAACCACTGAGTGGGTTCAGCCTCCACGTTTTGGGGGAACCTGGTGACTAGGCAGCCATTCCTGCAACCTCTCATCCACTGGATGCTCACATACATATCTGGTCGCATCCAAGCCTCACCACAGTCCCGAGAGAGGTGTTCCCAGCCCCCTTGTAAGTGAGAAAATGGAGGCTCTGGAAGATTAGTACCTCCTTGGAGCCTGAGCCATCCGGGTGATTTCCAGGTCCTCTCCCAATACCCTGCCTGGCAACCTGAGAGGCAGGTCGTATTGTCTACACTTTACACACAAGCAGAGGCCCCCTGAGATTCAAGTCCAAGCCTACAGCACCAAAGCTGGGTTCAACCGCGTGTCCTTGAATGAACCCCCCACATCCCTGCTCTTCTCTTCTCGTGCATCCTCCCAGGTGGAGAGGCTGAGGCCCCGAGTGGGGCAGCCCAGCCCTGCTCAGGGCCCAGGGGAGCCGGAAAGTCCACAGGTTCAGCGGCCAGTGCTCAGGCAGCAATGGCTACCCGAACAGAAAGCCATCTGCTCCCGGTGGAGCTGTTTCCGGTGGGGAAGCTTCACAGGGAGCCATGACCCCGCCCTGAATTTCTGCCTGGAGCTGGCTTCTCAATCAGCAGGGATATTCCCGGCTCCGTGCACCCCCAGCCCCAGCCCCACCAGCAAGGGCTGAGGACCAGGAAGCTCTCAGCATCCTTGTTCTGCTCCGTCTTTCTCAGGCTGAACTCTGACTGCGTCTCTCTAGCAACTGTCCTTCTTCTCCCTCACATTTAGCTTTTCCCTCCCCCATTCCTTGCTCACTGCTAAGTTTTCAGTAAGTAAATTCACTGTTAGCAAAACTCATGGTGTTTGAAGTCACTGCCAAGACACTGGGTGTTTAAGCTAAAGGTTTCTGAGTCAACGGGGGACTTGCTGAGGATGCAGCTGCCCTTTTCAGGCCCAAAGCTGCCTCCTTGATAACATCTCAGGGTCTGTAGAGCCCTTGGCCCTGACTTTGCCCCAAGCCCCCGCACGGCAGGGAGAATGACTGTCCAAGTGAGTTCAGACCGGGGGAGGTAATTGTCCTGGTCAAGTGCCAGCCACTGAGCTGCATGCAAACTGCAGGCTAATCTAACTCCCGCAACAGCCCCATAAAGTGATTGTGGTTGGGCCCATTTAACATGGGGGAAACTGAGGCTCAGAGCTCTGACATAACCTTGCACCATACCCCAGTCTCACACACACGCTCTCTGTTGGTCTGTGGCCATATTGGCTTGCCCTTCTCCAAGACAGATGGATAACCACCCCCTTCAAACAGCCACCACTGGGCAAGCCCGCTAGGCACCGTGTGCCTAGCTGACATTTTACACATGCTATTTCTAATATTTACAAGTGACCAAGTGTGGCTTCTGAAATGTTAGGGGTCTGAGTTTCACCTCTTTGTAAAACAGCTTCCAGAGATGAGGGAACTGGGTCCTATAAAGGAGTTAAGTAAATCATTCAAGGTCACACGGGTAGTAAGTGACAGATTAGGAATTTGAACCCATCTGTATGGCTACAGAGGTAACAATCTTTCCATTCTCCGTTTCCATGGCTGTCATGTACAGTTACACAGGTTGCTTATTGTATAAGGATATGCAGCTGAAGGGGTAATCAGGGGATGAAATGCAGCCAACACTGTTCACGAACGTGTACGCCACAGTGCAGTGATGCCTGTCCTTGTCTGCCTGGAGCAGCGCTGTGGTAAACTGATTATAAATGATCCCAGTGATTCCCTTCTCAACATCTGTACCCCTTGCTTTGTTCCTTTGCAGCTCTTCTCAGCATGAAGGGAAGTCTAATTCCTCACCCTTTAAATCTGGGCTTGTCTTGTGACTCAGTGAGTCAGTGAAATGGTTCAGTGTGGCACTGTGCTAGTTCAAGTCCAGACCGAGAGACTTTGCACTTGCCCACTTGGATCCCAGCTACCACCGTGGGGACATGCTTGGGCTAACCTGCTGCAGAATTAGAAACATCTGGCCCAGTCACCCCCTTTCCAGACCAGTCAACAACCAATCAACCACCCAACCTATAAGCAGGACCATCTTAGCCCAGCCAGCCTCCAAGTGACCCCTCACATGGACCCTCAAGCCAGTCCAACCAAGCTCAGGTGCACCCGACCAGATCAGGGTAAATGCCCAACTGACTTCTGTAACTGATTCCTGGGGCCATTAAGGGCTGAACTGCGTTCTTTCACAGTCCGTCTGTTGCAGACCTAGGCCTCAGTGCAGGGGACCTTATTTGGACATTAGGTCTTTGCAGATATAATTAGTTAAGATGAGGTCATCCTGGAGGAGGGTGGGCCCCTAATCCAGTATGACTGACATCTTTATAAAAAGGGGAAATTTGGACACAGATACACACAGACAGCACACCACGCAAAGGCTGGAGTGATGCCGCCGCAAGCCAAGAACTCCCAGAAGCTAGAGGAGAGGCTTGGAACACATCCTTCCCTACAGCCTTTAGAGGGAGGAGGGCCCTGCTGATATCTTGATCTCAAAAATGCCAGTCGCCAGAACTGTGGGCCAACACATTTCTGTTGTTTAAGTCACGAGTCTGCGAAACTCTGTCACGGCAGCCCTAGGAAACAAAGATAGTGCCTTTTCCTGATTCATACAGAGGCACAGTGTGGGCTGGACTCCTTGCTTGCTTCCAGTGTGGTTGCCAATCACGGCACTCCTCCCAGCCCCCAGGGAGCACAAGAGGTGCCCAGGAGTTCCACTACTCCCACCCTAACAGATCTCTGAATCTGGGACAGCTTCTCCCGTGCCTCTCAATGGCTCTGGAGTTCTGGAGGGGAAGGGGTCACAGCCACACATAGCATCGCTGGTCCAGGGACCCAGAGAGAACCCGCAGCCCAGGGCCCCTCCCGGCTGCCCACCTACCTGGGTTGCCGAGGGCCATGGAGTCGTAGATGAGCTTACAGGTCTTGAGCAGGATGGAGATCTTCTTCTCGGGCGAGTAGGCCTTGTGCATGCTGGCGAACTTCTGCAGGATCTTCTCCATGACGGGCACCTCTGGCACGCTGGTGGTCACGCCCAGGTCGGTGGTAGTGGTGGCTAGGATAACCATCTGGTTATCCTTCAGCTGCTGCAGTGAGCTGTCCTTGCTGTGGATCTCACGCAGGCATGAGTAGATGGCTTCCTTCAGGGGCTTCAGGACACACTTGTACAAGGCAGACTCCACAATGGCTTCTATAGGTGAGTGAGAGCCAGAGGCTGGGGTGAGGAAACCAGCGCCAGGGATCCCGCCCCCAGGTCTTGCTGCCCAACAGTGTGGCTTCCCCATCCCTGGTCCCTGGAAGGACATATTCACAACCCTGGCAGGTTCGGCCTGCAGTTCTGCCAGGTGAGACTGTGCAGTACATTCCACAGAAAGGCCCAATGCTAAGGGCACAGGAGCCCTCCAGGACCCATACGTGGCATCCTAATGCTTTTCACAGGGCCTGGCACAGATCTAACTCTCATAGGGCTGCCTGCTGCTGCTGCTGAGTCTCTTCAGTCGTGTCCAACTCTGTGCGACCCCAGAGACGGCAGCCCACCAGGCTCCCCCGTCCCTGGGATTCTCCAGGCAAGAACACTGGAGTGGGTTGCCATTTCCTTCTCCAATGCATGAAAGTGAAAAGTGAAAGTGAAGTCACTCAGTTGTGTCTGACTCTTGGCGACCCCATGGACTGCAGCCTACCAGGCTCCTCCGTCCATGGGATTTTCCAGGCAAGAGTACTGGAGTGGGGTGCCACTGCCTTCTCCAATGGGGCTGCCTATTGGTCTACAATCTGAGAGGGTCCTATTCACAAGGGAGTTGTGCATTCTACAACCTGTACAACTGTACCTGGAGGGCCTGAGGGCCCAGTAAATGTCTGACATTTAAAAAATGTCAAATGTCAAATGTAGTAGATGATATTTAAAAAAAGAGTTACTCTTTTTAAAAAATTATTTATATATATATATAAAGTAATAATTATTATTGTTTGGCTGTATCACAAGGTTGGGATCTTTATTTTCCAACCACAAATCAAACCTGTGCCCGCTGCAGTGGAAGCATGGAGTCTTAACCCCTGGACTGCCAAAGAAGTCCCAGTAGAGTTATTCTTAATATGTATTTTTCAATTACCAGATCCATTTGCCTCTAGTCTCAAAAATACAGTATAGCCAAAACCTGATTTCTCATCATCTGCATGGCTACCACCTGGACCTGGGCCGTCATCATCTCTTACCTGACTTACGTTAATAAGTCTCTTGCCCTGGCTTCTTTTAGTCCTTTACCCAACGTAGCAACGGAGAAGGCAATGACAACCCACTCCAGTGTTCTTGGCTGGAGCCTGGTAGGCTGCCGTCTATGGGGTCGCACAGAGTTGGACACGACTGATGCGACTTAACAGCAGCAACAGCAACAGAGCAACCAGCATAATCGTGCTATGCTATGTTTGATCATGATATTCCTGTGCTCAGAACCCTGTAATTGCCCCAATCCCTGGTGTCTCAGAGGTTAAAGCATCTGCCTGCAATGCAGGAGACCCAGGTTCGATCCCTGGGTCAGGAAGATCCCCTGGAGAAGCAAATGGCAACCCACTCCAGTATTCTTGCCTGGAGAATCCCACGGACGGAGGAGCCTGGCGGGCTACAGTCCACGGGGTTGCAAAGAGTTGGACACGACTTCACTTTCTTTCTTTCTTTCATGAACAAAAGAAGCCAAAGTCTTTCCCATGGCCCACAAGGCCCTCTGTGATCTAACCCTGTGATCCCTCTCACTCATTACCTTGCCTGCTCCCTGTGTTCAGGCTGCTCCAGCCACCCCGGCCCTCCTGCTATTCTGCCAACCTGCCAGGTTTGCTCCTACCTCAGGGCTTTTGCACCTGCTATTCCCTTTGCCTGGAGGAATGCACATAGCTATCTGCATGGCTTATTCCTCCTCTGTTCAAATGCTATCTTATCCAAGAGGCATCCTGATCAGCTAGTAGAGTGAGAATTAGTCATCTCTAACAACACTCTGCAACATACATGTCATAATTCTCACTCAACAGATGGATCAACTTAGGCTCTGCTGGTACAGGTCACAGTTAGGTAGGGCCTGAGCAAGGATTTGAACCCAGGTCAACTTGATACCAAGGCAATGCTCAGCTTTGACTGACAGTCGTGAAAAATTCTTGGGAAGTCTTTTCGGCTCTACTCAATTCCTGGGGCGGGGTGGTGGGGGTGGGTCTTGGCTATTGGCCCTCGTAGCAGAGGTCCCAAGTCCTGTCCCTGTAGAGAGACACCAGAGCTGCCTCATCTCCGGGAGTGAGGGAAAAGCCTCTGTTCCCATGACTGAGTCTCAGCAGAGGGCATGCCTAGAGTTGGCCCATGTCTGGGTTTGGGGCGGGTCCTGGCTGTCTCAGTCCTCATCCTACAGCCTCCCTCTGCTCCTTTGCTTCTCCAGCCTCGCCAACAGGAGAACGCATGGCTGCCCTTGCCTCCCTCACCCCACCCCTGTCTGTCCCTCCAAGCCCTCGGAGCCTCTGCAGCTGGAGGTGTGGACTCAAGAGGCAGGGACCCGCGGTCAGCTTCCCCACTGCTCCTGGCTCCTGTGTGACCTCGGCCAAGTGTTTTCCCCTTCCAGGCCTTTTCCCCTCATCTGCAAAACAAGAGGTGCCCTCTCAGGCCCCTTCATCTCAAGCCACCAGGTCTCCTGCGGAGACGGCCTCTGGCCCTCAATAGCCTCACATGTTACTGCTTCTTAGGCCGCTAATTGCTCCTGGCGACTCGTCTCCCTAATGAAACCAGGAGCATCCTGAAGGTGGGGGCCGGCCATCTGGGTCCGTGGGCCGACTTCTGAAGGAAGAGGCAGAGCAGTAGAAGGGTTATGCGCGGAGAGGGCGGACTGTCTGGGATGGTCCCAGGCCCCCGCCCGCTCCCGGCCCCTGCCCGGGACTGACCTAGCTCCTCCTCGGCATGCAGGGCGGGGTCCACCAGCGCCTTGAGCTCGGTGCTCTGCAGCAGGTAGCTCTTGAGCTGGGTCATCATGGTGCGGATTTCCTGCAGCATTTCGGTGCTGGAGGTCTGCTGGGACATCATCTCCAGGCTGTACACTTTGTAGTCCTGCACCAGATTGCCGAAGTACGAGCCCTTGTCCTGGGCCAGCTCCACCACCTTCTTGTACAGCTTGCGGTTGTTGGACAGGAAGGCATTGAAGACATTGCTGAAGCTCACGAAGCTCAGCCGGTGGCGCGCCTTGCCCAGGATCATGGACGGCTTCTTCTTCATGCCGGGGCTGCTGAACTGCTCCAGCTCCTCCTCCGTGCTGCTGGTCGAGTAGGAGTCCTGGTCAGCGGCCGAGGCAGGCACGCCCAAGCTGTCCGAGAGGGAGGCTAGGGAGCCCTTGAACTCTGGAGCGCTCTGGGCTCGGGCCCCTGCTGGGGCATGCGAGGTCTGATTACCCCCGGCAGGGGAGGCATGACCTTGGATCTCTCCTTGGGGGGGACCAGGTGTAGGCTTCTCGGGGGCCTCCCCTGCTGTGGAGAGCTCAGCAGTCTCTAGGGGAGTTGGGAGGACAGAGGCCAGCTGCCGGGAGACCCGTTTCTTCCTGGGAGGCGGGACTGGGGCTTGTCGGATCGTCCTTGGAGGTTCTGGCACGCTGCCCGGGTTGCTGGCTTGGGCTGATGCTTCCTGGCCTGGCTCTGTGGTTCTCCGAGGCCTGTCCCCGGGGCTGTCTGAGGTCCGCTGGGGAGGCAGGCGGAGTGGGGATGCCCTGGAAGGACCCCCGGGGCCCCCCTCTGCGGCCGTCCCCCTGTCCGGTTTCCCTGCGCTCTGGTCCTCCAGGGAGACCTTCTCGGAGATGCGGCGTCTGGGGGGAACCGTGGGGAGGCTCTTCTTCGTGGCCACTGCAGGGGCGGGGGCTTTCAAAGGGCTGGCGACTGCCCCCGGCTTCATCTCTTCCTCCCTGAGAGGGTCCAGGCCTGTGAGGGGGCGTGGGAGCCTCTCACAGGCTGTCATGGGTTGCTGGCTTGGAAGCTCCGGGGGACCCGGGGCATGGGGTGCCAAGTGGGGGGCAGATCCTGGGGGCGAGGGCGGAAGAGCCTCTGGAGGTGAGGGAGCTGCCGCCGGGGGAGAACTGGGCAAAGGACTGGCCGGAGAGGGAGGAGAAGCAGGAGGAGGCCGGCTGAAGCCCGGGGGGTGCAGGGGGAGTGGCGGGGGAGGGGGTCCTTCAAGACCCCTGTCTCTTATACACATCTAGATGTGTATAAGAGACAGCGTCAGAGCTGGGGGGCGCCGGGCGCGAGGGGCAGCTTCCAGCAGGGGGCTGGTCGGCCGGCAGGGCACGGCCACAGTCCTCGATGAAGATCGGATTCACAAACCACAGGCGGCCGTTTCCTATGGACAGCTCGATTTCACACGAGCAGTTTTCGGGATGGGCGGTGGACTTGAGGCTGGAGGCGGGGGGCGCTCCGGGGGCTGGGTCTCTTGGGGCTTCCGCTGGACTCCCACCTCCTCGCCGGGGGTTCAGCGAGGAGTCCCAGAAGCCTGTCCGAGAAGAGAGACGGAGAGGCGGTCAGTCCCCGAAGCCGGGCCCCTGCGTGGGCCGCACCGGGTGGTCTTTGTGGGCTGCGTGGGGGCAGGGCCGAGGGAGGGCCGGCGGCGAGGTGTTTGCTTCACTCGGGGAAGGTTGTTTTCCCCTCCTGGACTGTTTTAAACCTCTCCCACCACTTCCTGCCTCGGGAGGGGGAAGCCCCACGCCGTCCTCCCCTGCGGTGTCGGTGCCGGGGTGGGGCCACGACGGTGCTGCCGATAGGCTCAGCGCCTCGGTCCTGTCCCTGGCATGTGAGAGCCGCCCCAGGGGCACGCATGACCAGTGGCGCAGGGACGTGTGGGCATGGAGTGGGCGAAGCCTAGAGCTCCCGTTGCTGACCAGCTGGGGGCTCTGAGGCAAGTCTCCAGACCCTCCTAGGCCTCGATCTAGAGTGGGGGCCCGACAGAGAAGGGACTTTGGGCCTGGCTTTGGCCACTGCAGTTGTCACAGCAGGAATAATGAATTATGGATGGTGGCCAGTGAGCTCAGACCTGACCATCCAAGGCGGGTAACGCCTGCTCACTGCAAAATGATTCCGGCTCTGGTCAGTCTCACTGCTAAAGCAGGAAAATGCCCTCTTGCCCTCAGCTGGGAGAGCTTGAGCTCCTGCACCGCTGAGTCCCCGGCACTCGCCTTTCTCTTGACTCAGCCCATGGCTGAGGCCACCAGAGCAGGCCTTTCCCCCTCCAGGTACTGATGGTCAGAGCCAGGCTTGTTCTGGGATGTTCAAGTCGGGGGTTGACGAGATCATAGGAGGTCCCGACCTTTCGGTACCAAGCCCTCCGGAGAGCCTGATGAAAGCTTGGGATGCTCCAAGAAGGGCCCCAGGGGCGCATTCTGAGAACAAGGTCAGAGGGCTGGCAGGTCACTGCGAACTCATTCAAGCTGTCCCTTCTGCTGGAGAGCAATAGGGAACCCAGGTCTTGTCCAAGCTATTAATTTTAGAGATCGATAGTGCCAATTCCTTGTTAATGAGGCCAGGCCTCCAGTCTCTCACCCAAGGCTCTTTACCTCCGGGAAGGAGTCATCAGTAAGAAAATTACCAAAAATAGCATCAAAGACAATACCAGGAACGAACATGTGCTGGATCCTGGGTGTGTGGGCTGCTTGCTCTACTGGGACGGTCTCAGGGTCTCTGACCACAGGCCTCGGGTGTAAGTCCTCAAGTTGTCCCCATGTGACAAATGAAGATAAGAGATCCAGAGAGACGAAAGGTCACCAGGCCGGGGAATGAAGGAGCTGGGGTGTGAACTGGGTCACACTAGTTCTGAAGGCCGGGTGCTGGGCCGACGCGTTACATGCGTGGCCGCCCTTCATAGGAACTTGCGACACTTCCCATCCCTGTTGCTCTCCTGGCCTGAGTGAGCGGCGGGGTGGCGTACACCCCAGAGCCAGGGTCGGGGTAAGAACACAACAGGCTCTTGACACTGGGAGAAAGGAGACACTGCAAGATGGCTGAGGGCAGCTGTGTGTGCGTGTGTGTTCATCCCAAGGGACGGGCACTCTCAGGGGTGTGGGTGTTCACCAGCTTGCTGGCCAAGGAGGTAGAAACCGGATCAAGGTGAGCGACGTGTAATTCCAGGACAGCAGTGCTGCTGAGAAGCTGAGAGAGCGCCGCATGCATCCCTCCGGGGCGGGGCCATCCCAGTGGAGCAGAGCAGGGCTCGGTGCAGCCCCTTCGTGGGGAGAGACCCCATGTCTGGAAGTGCTTTGGCCAGCTGTCTCCACCGTATCAAAGATGACAAACTTTCATGTGACTTCCCAATGTGCGCCCCTGCCAGCCACTCCCAGAGGACATGGGGGGCCCGGCGTGGGAGGGTGTGTCTTCAAGCTCTCCCACCATCTACACGGGGGCGGGGGAGGGCTGTTTCTCATGCCCGCCTGTGCCTGTGCTTAACTTTCCTGGGCAGCTACTGACCCCTCCGTGACCTGCCTATTCTCTTGGGTACTTTGCACAGTCTTCTTGGAAGGCTTCCTAGCAAGGAGCAAGCAGGCCGCCAGTGTGATGAAGGGACTGGGCAGCAGCCCCACAGGTGAGCTGAGGCTCCCAAGGCTCACTTCCAAGTTCCTGAAAGACCCTTCCTCCAGGAGAAGGTACAGGTCACAGGGCAGGCAACCAACAGAACTGCCCACCCATGCCTGGACACTCCCCCATTACTGCTCACCCAGATCATGGCCATAGCCTGCCTCCGTGTCCCCACTCTGCCTCCAATCCATTCTACTCCTGGTGACTCTATGCTGGGCATATCATAGACCCTGAACTGCTATTTGTTCAGAATCACTTTCGAGCCTTTAGCCTGGCATTCATCCCCTATGGGATCTGACCCTCTACACCTTCACCTACTGAATCTCCACCCTAGTCTCTCTGTTGCTCACTCCTTCCTGAACACACCATGGGCAGCTCCACCTTTGGGTCTTGGCTAATGTTCCCGCTGCTTGGAATGTTTTTCCCCACCCTCTCCACCTGGCAAACTCCTTCCTACTCAACCTTCAAGACCCAGGTCAAATGTCACCAGTTTGGTGGAGCTTTGCTGACACTTTCAGGCCACACCTACACTCCCCTGGCTCCCTGCCCTGGTGCACATTGATGAGACAGACCAACCCTAGGACTGACCTCTGGTTTCATCAGAGGGTCTGGGAGGGTGTCTAAAGACAAGAAGTAAAGAAGTGAGACAATGAGAGGTGAAAGGCAAAAAGGAGAGCAAAGAGCTGTGTAAGTGATGGACCACCAGCCAGACCACCCACCTCGGGACGGCAGTGGTGGGCAGGCATCACACAGGAAAAGAGAACACATTTTCCACTGCTCAGATCTGCATTTCTACACGAGTGGAAGAGACAGTGGGGTTCAGGGAAATATGTCCAGGGGCTGGGTGACTAGGAACTGCTCCCCTGCCCCAAAGATAGGCCTGGTGGTTACACCCCGCAGGGCAGAGGCCTCAAAGCCAAGGCCGCTCTGAGAGGTGGGAGAGCTGGGACCCAAGGAGCTACACCCTGGGGTCTGGGGGCCTATTAGGGAACTCAGGTCTTCATGCTTTTTTTTTTTGTTTGTTTGAAAAAAGGAAGTAGGTAACTTTCTCTGCAGAATGCCAAGGCCAGGGGAGAAGTGGAAGGCTGTCATGCAACCATAGCGGTTGGTGCGGCCGTGGGCGTCTGCGCCTAGTGGCCCCAGGCCAACCTCGGCTCAGCGGCCGCAGTTCCCCTAAGGGCCCGAGCCCTCTCCTCCTGTGTGCCATCCCCAGACTCTGGCCGACGTCCTGCCGGCCCTGTGGCCTCCGGTGTCTCAACTGGAGATGCCTCCTGCCAGGCATCCACGCCTATAGTCCTCAGAGGGCCTTGGCCAGGCCAGGTGCTGGGCTCTAGACCCTGAGAACAAGTGTGACAAAGGTTTCACATCTGAGGAACCCCAGGAACAATGAGGGCATGAATAAGGCAGCCAAGTGTTCCAGATGTCATGGAAACTGCTAGAAAGTCTGATGAGATCAGTGGGTGAATGGTTTCTGTGACATCCCAAAGGTGGGCTGTTAAGACAGTCATTCAAACTAGACTTTCCAATGAATTTTTGACAACTAGGAAAGCTCCCATTGTATAACATAAAGGAAAAAGCAAGTTACAGGCCAACTTGGAGGAGTTATAGCACATATTCTCTTTTTAACATATTTTAGAAATATAAAACATATGCGCACTGCAAACATGTCTGAGAAGCTCTGCAAGTTTAACTTGCTTTCTCTAGATTCCTTTTGCACTGAGAAGAATTAACTGCAGGCAGTTTAGTGAACTTCTCCCTGTGTTTCTGTGGTCCCAAGCTTCTACCTACAGAACCCTTTTGAACGCTGGCTTTTCCAAGGCCAAGCTCAGACTTTCTTACATCAGCTCAGGAGCAAATATTCTGGGCGATCACATGGTGCTGAGCTTATGAGTCAATAACCCTATTTCAGCACCATCATCTCTGTCTGAACAGCAGGCTTGTGCAATGATCTGGATATTTATGACATTCTATTCATTTTGTAAAAAGTGAGAAGAGTGCCAGAAAAAGAAACATTGCTGACACTAGAGTCAGAAAACACAAATGCCTCATAAACTTATTCCAACGACAAGGTCATCAGATCGGTATGCAGGGGCAGACTCAGAGCCCCACGGATGGAGGAGTCGGGAGTAGGAACCAGGGGTTAAGGAGGCTGAGCTGTGTGCAGAGAAGAGCATCTGCTGCCTGCAAAGCTGGGCGGACCCTCTGCTCCTATCACGGAGATTCCCCGGCCTCCTCCTTTCACTAAATCCCCTTTTATCTTAAGCTCTTTTGAGTTGGTTTCACTTTTTTGCCACAGAGTGCCTTGCTTAGAATGTGTGATGCGCTGGGCACCGTGCCTGGGGCGTCCGGCCCTTATCTTTGCTTATTTGTCACTACTGCAGGTGAAGGCCAGGGCTGTCTGCACATCTCAGAGCCAAGGCTTCTGGTCTCTGATGGGACGTGCCCTTTCAGCTCTGGGTCTCTATCCTTTCTGGGGATGAACAGAAAAATTAGCCCTTCCTCGGCTCCAGGAAAAACTTATCCTGGTGAGCCTCACTTCCTTGCTTCAGCCCTTGGGGACACCAGACCTGATCAGAACCCTCTGGTTCCTAAGCTGCAATGTCCTCGGGTTACATTTAAATCCACTTCTCAAGGAAGTGGACGCTCACACACAACCTGAACTGCCAGCTGCTTCTCAGAGGGCCCCTCCCCGCTCACGTCTTCAACCTGCCCAAGAGGTCAAGTTTGCCTGGATAGAAGAGCTTGTTGATTCCAGAAAGGAATATGGTTCTCCCTAGAGGAACAGCTTGTCTTCCACATAGTCGTTCCTAGGGTTCAGGGACACCCATCCCCAGGTGAGAGAAACCTAGGGGTCCCTGGGGCACCTGCCTCAACCCACCTGCATTAAGGTTACAAACCAACCCTCCTTTCGGTGGTAAGCCTCCCAGATGGAGTGCATGCATCTCACTTGCCCTTGAACTTGACCTCAAAGTCAGCCAGCAACTGCTTGTTGCACAAACAACTGAGACGCTCATGAGGCACAGCCAAGGGGCAGTGGAGAGCTGTGCTGGGAGTCAGAAAGCTCTCGGTGTACTTCCCAGTTGTGCTCCTAGCTGCCTGGAGCATCTTGGACAAGTTTCCTGGCCGTGCTAAGACTCGATTTTCTATCTTTAAAATGGAAATGCAAGGATTACACAAGACAGCGCCAAGACAGGGCAACGAGAGTGACGCCTCTGCCGTTTCAGCCCTCGGGAGGGGTGTCGTTTGGACTGTATGAGTTACCAGGTGCTCACCCATCCCATGGACTTCCCAGGTGGCTCAGCAGTAAAGCATCCAACTGCCAACGCAGGAGCTGTGGGTTTGAGCTCTGGGTTGGGAAGATCCCCTGGAGAAGAAAACAGCAACCCACTCCAGTATTCTTGCCTGGGAAAGCCCATGGACAGAGGTGCCTGGAGGGCTACAGGCCGTGGAGTTGCAAATAGACATGACTGGGCATACACACACACACACCTGTCCCACACCCAAGCTTCTGGAAGAGTAAGAGCCCAGCAAGTATAACGTCTGGGGCCCAAGCTTAGTGTTTATTCCCAGCATCAACTGCAAACTGGCCCCAAAGTTTATCAACTGGGTCAACCAGACCCAGGAGAACCCGGATAGAGTGACGGGGCACCATGAGCTAGTGGGTGGAGGCTGGAGCCTAACTGCCCAGCCCTCTGTGGATCCTGTGACCCCAGACATGTCACTCAGCTCCTTGTGTCTGTTTTCTCTGCCATAAAGTGGGCATCACGATATTACAACCTGCTGTACTGGGGTGTCTGGAGATCTGATGAGTCAATGCAGGCGAAGAGGTTAGAGCACGGTTATCACTTATTAAACTCGAGGGCCTGGACTCCTCCTACTTCCTGGCCTTTGACCTCGAGCCACCTTGTGGCAGCTCTTTCCCTATTGTCCAACAGCCCCTGGGGGGTGGACAGTGACGGGCCTGAGAACCAAGGGGCACCTCCTCCAATCTCAGGTCTGTCTCTAGTTTCATATATGTTTCGGTCCTGCCCGCTCCACCAACCTTTCTTCCATTTGACCAGCACTGCTGAAAATGTACCAGTGGGCTCAGCCTTATGTAGTGCAGGTTCCTGGGTATGGTTTAGATAAAAAAAAAAAAAAAAAAAAATTTATTTATTTTGGGCTGTGCCGGGCCTTTGTTGCCATGTGTGGGTTTTCTCTAGTTTCGGTGTGGGGCTTCTCATTGCAGTGGCTTTTCTCATGGAGCATGGGCTCAGTAGTTGCGGTTTCATGGGCTTAGCTGCCTCCCAGCACGTGGAATCTTCCGGGACCAGGGATTGAACCCGCGTCTTCTGCATTGGCAGGTGGATTCTCAACCACCAGAACAGCACGGAAGTCTGAGTTTTCTTTTTTTAAAAGTTGACATATAGTTGACTTACAATATTATATTAGTTTCGGGTGCACAATATCATGATTCAAAATTTTTATAGACAATAATACTCCATTAAAGCTGTTATAAAATATTGACTCTATTCCCTGAGTGGCTTAGTCTTGATAAGGACTCATTAACTGCTTTGTTCATAATGTGACCTGGCCTCTGCCTAGGGTGGGGGCCTGCAGGGGTGGCCAGCCTGGCTTCCTGGCGGCTCCAGCTTTGGGAAGCGTGAGCTTCCAGAGAAGGGCCAGCATGGTGAGGCCATGTCAGAGGTCAGCGCTGGCTCAGTGAAGCCCATCGCATGGACAGGGCCCAGGAAGTGAGCTCTTCTTACTATTACGTAGAAGGGCTGGGATCAGAAACACTCTTGTCTTTTACTCCCCCGCCCCCAAATCCCTCAAAAGGTCAGAAGGGTAAGGGGCAGGGTGGGTGTGCTAAGTCACGTGGTTGGGTAGGGAGCAGGCCAAGGGGGTGGGGGCACCTTCAGTTAATGACCACGGGCACGCTGAGACGGAGCCTGGCGTTTGCTTTGGCTTCTCGCACGTCATGCTCTGATGCCAGGTCAGCCTGTGTGGGCCCTGACCGGCCCCCGCTCCCTCAGGCCCAGCAAGGCTGTGCCTGAGACCCCCTGACAGCTGTCAAGGTGGCCACTCTGAAAAGTAGGAGCATCTCCCTGCTAGGGCGGCTCGGCACCTGGGGCAGGGGTGCGGGTGGTCCCGTGGGAGCTGGGACTCAGGATCCAGCTTGGGCTCAGCCTGAGAGGCCCCCCGCGACCCCCGGTCCTACTACAGCCCGGCCTCCTGCTCTGACCCTGGAGGGGACTTACCCAGGCCCAGGTTGGAGATGATCTCGAGGTCTGTGGAGCTGTGGGCTTCGAGGATGGCCCGGGGCAGCCTCAGCGTGAAGGGCAATAAATCTCTGCGGAGACACCAGGTGTCAGAGGTCAAGTCTGGGGCGGGCTCCGTGTGTCCAGCCTCAGCCCCGCCGCCTCCCAATCCACAGCCCGTGGAGGAAGAACCCGGCAACCCCACTGGCTGCTGCAATCGCCACACAGACTGGAAACTTCCCTGGAGCCGAAGGGTGGAGTCCTGAGGCTGAGGGAGCAACCAGTCGGATCCCAGTACAGTGTCTCCACTGGACCCAGAGATGCTGAGACCCTCCTTGGGCATGGTGAGGGGTGGTGCATGCAGGGGAGGCCCACGCAGCTTCCTCTAAAGGAGCTATTCTGGGGAAGGCGAGGGACCCACCCCCTCCAGCCCTCCGAGCCTCGCCATTCCACACTAAGGTGTGCCTCCTGCTTCCCCCCGAAACCGTGAGCGCACAGCCTCGGGCGAGCGCACAGGCGCCCCCAACACCACAGTCCGCCAGCTCTATCTGCTGCCTTTGGTCTGAATGGCAGCTCATCCAGGGATCACTCCAGAGAACCCCCACAAGAGGCCTATACACCCTCCCCCCCTTTATTGTACAGATGGGGAAACAGGTCAGAGAGGGCCTTTATGATCCCCTCTGGGATGTTATCTAAAACGATCCTCAAATTCTCTAGACAACAAAGGGATGTCCTACAAGTTAATTCTGACACTAACGGCCTGGAATTAGCACCAAGTAACGACTAGTCCTTAATATAGGCTAAGGACTCAGTCCCACCATTTCGGATGCCAGTCCCAGGTCACCTGTACTTCTGAGCGACAGGCTCTAAGTCAGGGGTTCTCATGACCCCTTCCTCAGGCTTGACGGTTTGCTGGGAACAGCTCACGGGACTCAGGGCAACACTTACATTTCCTGGCTCATTGTGAAGGATGCAGCCCAGGGGCAGCCAGATGGCAGAGGCACACAGGCAAGGTCAGGGCAAGGGGCTCCGCTCCACGCCTCTCTGGACATGGCCCCTCCCAGCACCTCAAAGTGTCCATCAGCTGGGAGGTGGGCGGGTGGGGCTGGAAGTTCCCTGCCTTGATCACTGGTCTTCCTGGTGACCAGCCCCATCCTGAGGCTGTCTAGGGGCCTCTCCTGCTTATGGGTTTGCATAAACGCAGGTGTGACAGAAAGGGGCTCATTATGAATAACAAGAGACACCCCTGTCAACTCAGGAAATTCCAAGAGTTTAAGAGTTCTGTGTCCAGAACCTAGACTAAGGCCAAAAGCATTTTCTTATTCTACTATTACCTCCTAGTGGGTTGTGGGCCATGGATTAAAAGTTCCAGGCACCATGTATATTATTCATATCTTATTAGCTCACACAGGCTAGCTTTCTCTTCCCATAGGGTTTGGCACTCACTCCCACCCTGTCCAGGCCCTTTAAATTTTGGGGCAACTTGGGGAGCGCTTCCAAAATGGAAGGCTATGAGACCATGTCTGCACCTCCTCCATGCCTCATGGCTCCATCACCTCACACATCCCCCACTTTCAAAAGGAAAGTAGAAGGGAAAGCATGAATTCCTTTCCATTAAGAGAATTTCTTTAAGTGAAAGAAAGAAAGAAAAAACAGCATGAATTCTGGAACCGAGGACGCTGGTAAACCCCTAGCTCTGCCATTCCTGGTGGGTGTCATTCCATCTCCTGGTCAGACAGGGGACATGATGCCCGCTTATGGGGTTACTATAGAAACCACACAGCACAGCAGGGGAGCACCTAGTGGGAACTTGTTTCTTCCCCTCCTGCTGGGAGCTCCGGTCAAGGGTGCTTCGGGGCCTCTGAGGCTCCTTTCCTCTGTCCCCCTGTCCCCCTAACCAGGACTCGGAAGGCAAGACTGTGGCTCCTGGTCCAGGTGGCTGTGAAGGCAGCTCCAGACACGGTGATAACAGCTTCTTTCAGAGAAGAGGCCCAGCCCACCTCCCCCAGCTGCCCAGAGGAGGGTGACAGCCTTGTCACAACACCGGGTGCCTGGCCACCTCCTAGAGAGGGCGGGAGGGCCAAGGGGCTCCCTACTTCTTCATTTCGGTTAATGGCACCCATTTCACAAGGCTACTGACTCCTGACCCCAGGCTGCACTGAGGATCAGAACTCGCCATCCTTGAAAAGGGGCTTGGCAGAGCATCTGGTACGTGGAATGTGCTCCAGGAGCCATCACACCTGCTCACGCACCTGTGCCCACGATGAGAGCCCTGTCAGTTCCCCAGCTCCTCCTGCCTCCCCACTCCTCCCTGCAGTGACCGCCCCTACCCCGCCTGGCTCCCCATCCCCTGCCTGGGGCCTGGGTGGCTGCAGAGCCCAGCTGGTGTCCACACTCCCCTTGCTTCAACCCCTCACCCCACCCCCTGCAGCCATGTGGTTCTGCTCAAATGCAATCCGTCTGTGAGCTGCAGCAACTCCCAGCACCAGGGAAGGAATCCCTGCACGCAGCTCCTGGGCTCGGCGTTCCAGGCCTTCCAGGCACCTTAGCCCCCACCCACGTGTCCCGCTCTCCCCAGGAAGCCACTGGCAAGCAACCTGCAGCTGGCCCCGCTGCCAGGCCTCTGCCCACGCTGTGTCCTCTACCTGAATTCTCTTCCTGCCCTTCTTTGCCTGGCCGCGAGTGTCACCCCTCTCACCAAGAGGGCCTAGACTCCCCGCACGTGGAAGGGGAGAAGCTGCTGCTGGAGGGAAAGCAGACCGGCATCCTCTGGACCACGGGCCTGGCCCTGTATGCCGGGCAGAGGCAGCTGGGCTCGGCAGTCAGACAACCTGGGGTTCAGACCTGGCTCAGAACTGAGCTGGGTGCCGAGGCTGGCCAATTCCAGCTGCAGCGTCTTCATTTATAACAGCAAGAAGGACGTGGTTGATGCTTCCTGGAGGATTCATTCCAGAACAGGGGCTCTGCTAAGATCCTTGCAAAGGTCTAATCCTTGGCACAGCATGGGACAGGGGTCACGAGCCTCATGAAGGGGGTCTGCAGTGGTAACACCCCCTGCCCCACCCTGCAGCACCGTTCAGGTTAGAGAGAGCTCTGTGGGCAGCATCCAGTGTAAGCCCGGCTCAACAGACGCCTGGTCCACGGAGCTGACTGGAGCAGTCACTGCTGCCGCCCCCTCCAGACACTTCACTGCTTTTTACCAGCTCCGCATCCATTGTCCAGCCTCTGTGGGGTTTGCTCCTGAGGGCCGGCACCCATGACCCCCAGAGGCTTGTCCTGGCATACTGGAGCCTCAGCGCCTGCCCCAGTGGCCCTACAGAGAGCCACATGCCTGGGTGTGCTGGCCTGGGGGCACAGAAGTCCAGCCCCATGGCTTATAGTGGACCCCAAGGTCTGCTTTGTGCTCCGGAGCTGCTGGAGAGAGGGATCCACTGAGGCCGGGCACCCTGGCACTGGACCCTGGCGGGGCTTCTCTCCTGTCCCCGTCCTGCACCCCACTGCCCTGCTGCTTCCTCCTTCAGGGGAGGCCCCTGAGTGCCCCCTGCACATGGATTCTCCTCTCCAAGTATGCCCCCGGGAGGCCCTCGGCTAAGCTGTTAGTATCCTTTTCTTAGGAGCAGTTCCCAAACCTTGGTTTGCAGACAGGCTTATTATAAATGCAGATTGTGTGTGTGTGTTATAAATGTGGATTGTGTGTTATAAATGCAGACTGCGTGTGTGTGTTATAAATGCAGACTGCGTGTGTGTGTTATAAATGTGGATTGTGTGTGTGTTATAAATACATATTGTGTGTGTGTTATAAATGTGGATTGTGTGTGTGTTATAAATGCGGATTGTGTGTGTGTTATTAATGCAGATTCCTGTGTCCCACTCCCGCCTGCTAGTCAGAATCCCCAGGGTGGGCCCTGGAAGCATTGACCAGCTCCTTGGGTGACTATGGGACTCAGACTCTCAAGAACTCTCACACCAGCCACCATCCAGCCAGAAGCATAAAGTCCCAGTGAGGTTTGGGGCGGACACCGTGAAGCCGAATCTACGCCCTCCCACCCCAAGGACAGAGGCTGCGGTGGACCATAGCACGTGCTCCTGAGTAAGTGCTGGAGAAGGACCGGCCCTCATGAGCCCATGTGACTGAACCAGGGGTGGCGCACCCCTGTCTCTTATACACATCTGCCTGGGTGGCTGCAGAGCCCAGCTGGTGTCCACACTCCCCTTGCTTCAACCCCTCACCCCACCCCCTGCAGCCATGTGGTTCTGCTCAAATGCAATCCGTCTGTGAGCTGCAGCAACTCCCAGCACCAGGGAAGGAATCCCTGCACGCAGCTCCTGGGCTCGGCGTTCCAGGCCTTCCAGGCACCTTAGCCCCCACCCACGTGTCCCGCTCTCCCCAGGAAGCCACTGGCAAGCAACCTGCAGCTGGCCCCGCTGCCAGGCCTCTGCCCACGCTGTGTCCTCTACCTGAATTCTCTTCCTGCCCTTCTTTGCCTGGCCGCGAGTGTCACCCCTCTCACCAAGAGGGCCTAGACTCCCCGCACGTGGAAGGGGAGAAGCTGCTGCTGGAGGGAAAGCAGACCGGCATCCTCTGGACCACGGGCCTGGCCCTGTATGCCGGGCAGAGGCAGCTGGGCTCGGCAGTCAGACAACCTGGGGTTCAGACCTGGCTCAGAACTGAGCTGGGTGCTGAGGCTGGCCAATTCCAGCTGCAGCGTCTTCATTTATAACAGCAAGAAGGACGTGGTTGATGCTTCCTGGAGGATTCATTCCAGAACAGGGGCTCTGCTAAGATCCTTGCAAAGGTCTAATCCTTGGCACAGCATGGGACAGGGGTCACGAGCCTCATGAAGGGGGTCTGCAGTGGTAACACCCCCTGCCCCACCCTGCAGCACCGTTCAGGTTAGAGAGAGCTCTGTGGGCAGCATCCAGTGTAAGCCCGGCTCAACAGACGCCTGGTCCACGGAGCTGACTGGAGCAGTCACTGCTGCCGCCCCCTCCAGACACTTCACTGCTTTTTACCAGCTCCGCATCCATTGTCCAGCCTCTGTGGGGTTTGCTCCTGAGGGCCGGCACCCATGACCCCCAGAGGCTTGTCCTGGCATACTGGAGCCTCAGCGCCTGCCCCAGTGGCCCTACAGAGAGCCACATGCCTGGGTGTGCTGGCCTGGGGGCACAGAAGTCCAGCCCCATGGCTTATAGTGGACCCCAAGGTCTGCTTTGTGCTCCGGAGCTGCTGGAGAGAGGGATCCACTGAGGCCGGGCACCCTGGCACTGGACCCTGGCGGGGCTTCTCTCCTGTCCCCGTCCTGCACCCCACTGCCCTGCTGCTTCCTCCTTCAGGGGAGGCCCCTGAGTGCCCCCTGCACATGGATTCTCCTCTCCAAGTATGCCCCCGGGAGGCCCTCGGCTAAGCTGTTAGTATCCTTTTCTTAGGAGCAGTTCCCAAACCTTGGTTTGCAGACAGGCTTATTATAAATGCAGATTGTGTGTGTGTGTTATAAATGTGGATTGTGTGTTATAAATGCAGACTGCGTGTGTGTGTTATAAATGCAGACTGCGTGTGTGTGTTATAAATGTGGATTGTGTGTGTGTTATAAATACATATTGTGTGTGTGTTATAAATGTGGATTGTGTGTGTGTTATAAATGCGGATTGTGTGTGTGTTATTAATGCAGATTCCTGTGTCCCACTCCTGCCTGCTAGTCAGAATCCCCAGGGTGGGCCCTGGAAGCATTGACCAGCTCCTTGGGTGACTATGGGACTCAGACTCTCAAGAACTCTCACACCAGCCACCATCCAGCCAGAAGCATAAAGTCCCAGTGAGGTTTGGGGCGGACACCGTGAAGCCGAATCTACGCCCTCCCACCCCAAGGACAGAGGCTGCGGTGGACCATAGCACGTGCTCCTGAGTAAGTGCTGGAGAAGGACCGGCCCTCATGAGCCCATGTGACTGAACCAGGGGTGGCCCACGCTCTTGGAGGGACTGTGCTCTGTGGCCAGGCGCTGAGGCCACAGGGGCCCCAAGGGCCCATCGGGGAGCAGGCTCTGTCTCAAGCCAGGACTGGCGTGTATCACCTGGGTGTTTAGCAGATCTCAAAACACCCCGCTGTGCAAGGCCCTGCTGGCAACACAAAGGCACCTAAAACGTGCATCTCTGGCTCACCTCCCGTGACCTCCGGGCACTTGGTTCTGAAGATGGCTGCTCGTTCAGACCTCACAGAGCAACACAGCTCTAGCACTCTGGGGTTCCGTCTTGGCTCCCCTTGTCACGTGAGGTGACTGGGGCCGGGAAAAGTCGGGGGACTTGCCCAAGGTCACACAGCCAGGAACGGCTCTCCACTCCTAGTCGATGGCCCTTCCTTGGCAACATTTCACTCCCAAGAGGTGGCCTTGGAGCTGATGCCCTCTCCCTTCAAACACAGGAGTTCCAAGCTCTGAGCTTTGTGACCTCCCGTGGGTCCCCTGAGTGTCTGAGGGCAGGTGGAAAGTATCTGCTTTTCTGGAACGTGGAGAAACAGCAGCCAGAGGAGGAGCGGGGGGGAGGTGACAGTGGTGTTTGGTGACCACGGCTCCGGGTCTCGCTTCACACAGATAACGTCACCACCCGAGCACACCCTCCCGTGGCCCAACCACGGAATTAGAAGCAGAGCACCGCCTGGGTGTCGGTAGCATGCTTCCCTTTATCTCATTTCTTTCTCCAGCATCTGCAGCATGGGTGGTGTCCTCATTTTACAGAAGAGAAAGCTGAGAGAGAAAGATTAGCTCAAATTCTGAGCTCTGCCATTATGCCACCATTCATTCATTCACTCACTGGAAGCATCTAGCATAGGCCAAACTCTAGGCTGTCATCTTCCTCTAAGGTAGAACTTCTCAGAACAGGAAAAGGCCTGACTCTGAGAACCTGACCTGTCATAATGTACAAAGGGCCAGGGAGCCCTGATGCTCGGCTTTGCAGGCCTAGAAGGACATGCTAGATCATCAGAATCACTGCAGAATGTACACAGTGGGACAGCTGTAGAATGTACACAGTGGGACGGCTGTAGCAAAGACCATGGACCCTGGCGCTCTGCTTTGAATCTCCACCCTGCCATTTTCCAGGTGCAAGACCCTGAGCAACTTACTTCTCTAGTCTCAGCTTCCTCATCTGTAAAATGGAACTAACAAGAGCACCCCAGTGGTTAAGACTCCACACTTCCTCGGCAGGGGGCACAGGCTGGATCCCTGGTTGGGGATCTAAGATCCCATGTCCTGCATAGAGCAGTCAAAAAACAAAACCCAGGGAGGTGGGGGACTAACAAGAGCACTTAACGGGGTGGAACTGCTGGCAAGATTTAAGAAAATAATGGATATAACCCCCCAGCACCTTATTGTGTACCTGGAGAGCCCCCTACAGGTAGGAGCGGTTAGCACCTTATTATCAGCATCTCCATTCTGCCCACTGGGCCCAGGAGGGTCCTGGCAGGTGGGAGGGCGGTCCTGGTTTGAGTGAAGGGAGCATGAATGGTCTCTTTGAAGCAGGGAGAGGTGAGCCTGGGGCCCTGGGCCCCAAGACATCCTGCCCGGCCCTGGTCAAATCCCTGTAGCTTAAGCTGTTGGCTTCTTGGCAGCAAAATGTATTTTTAAATTCCTGTTGACCTGCAACCAGTTCTGAATGAACAGAGCAGTTCTGAGGGTGGTTACAGACACACACTCCACCCAGCAGCTGCTTCAAAATCACACGCTCTCTCCCACGAAGAGTATCAGCCCTTCCTGTTGCCCTTACAGGAAGTTCCTTCTAGAACTCCTCCAACAGGGCGGGGCGGGTCAGCACAGGACCCACCCCAAGCTGTCCCGAAAGCTGGGAGACAAGATGGTGATGGGCAGTGAGCCAAGGGGGCAGGTGGAGGTGAGGGAGGGACCTTTAAAGAAAGAAAGCAAGAGAGCGGGCACCCCCGCTTTCGTGGTATGAGGGCGAAGCCAGGGCACTGCCCCCTCTCTCTGCATCCTGTGGGCTGCACCCTCCCCTCGGGGGCTCCCCTGTGACACCCTCGCCCCCACCCAAGATGCATGAACATCTGATGCCATGAGATGCCCTCCCGCGGGGCCGGGAACACTCACCTACTGACACAGTAGAATGCGATCAGTCTGAAGATGTCCTCAAACACAAGAACCGAGCCTTCCAGGTACAGTACTGAGGGGAGAGGACAGAGGCGTGGATGAGTGTCCCTTCAGAGGAGAGGGGGTGTCCCTAGCGAGGGCGGGTCTGCCCTGTGCTCACTTGTGGGTCACGGCACCTGCTGCAGGGCCCAGCCGGCTGCAGTCACAAACACATCAGCAGCCCACTGGACCGTAGGGAGGAGAGAAGTGAATTTCTGTGGTGTTAATCCTGAGATTTTAGTGAAAGTCGCTCAGTTGTGTCCGACTCTTTGCGACCCCATGTACTATAGTCCATGGAGTTCTCCAGGCCAGAATACTAGAGTGGGTAGCCTTTCCCTTCTCCAGGGGATCTTCCCAATCCAGGGATCAGACCCAGGTCTCCCACATTGCAGGCGGATTCCTTACCACCTAAGCCACCAGGGAAGCCCAAGATTTCAGGGGCCTCTTTATTACAGCAACTGGTGTTAACTAATAACACATGCACCATTTTGAGCAAAGTAACACTGCAGATTCTAGATTGTAAAAGCAGAACTTGAAAATGTCCCGAATTAAACATTCAGGGTTATCTCCACTTGACAATTCTGAGGACTGTGGGGGCCAGCAGAGGATGGTTTGTCCCTGTTCTGCTTTAGCTTCCAGGAGATTCCTTGGTCCAGTGCGGCCACTGGCCTTTCGCCCAAGAATCCCTGAGCCTGTCAGAACCTCACTTGATGACACCCATATTTTCCAGCTCTGACAAAGAAGAGGGATCAAAGGAGAGAGAGCCCATCCCGGGTGGATGTGGCTCCCTGGAGTGGCAGGGTGCCAGGATGTGGCAGTCAGGGCCTGAAGCCGGGGTGGACTGCCCAGAGGAGAGCGTGGTACCGCATCATGCCTTGCAGCAGAGCACCAGGGCCAGGGGCCCAGGGATGCTGAGCTGCTCACCCCCACGCCACCTGACTCTCATCTCAGGGCTCCATGCGCCCGACAAGTGATGCTCTCTGCACAGGGGACCCAACTTTCTCGGGCATCAGAGGGCCAAGAAACATGCGTGCCTCACACTTCATTTCCAACTTCCTGAGGTTCTTCTGAGCATCCGTGCGGTGGAGGTATAAGGCCGGAGCTGGGTCCCAGGTCTGGCTCCAACCCTGGGGTGGACAGTATGACTATGGGTTTGTCCCTTCCCCTCCCAGTACCCCAGTACCTCTAGGTGCAAAGGGAAGAGCCCTTCTAACCATAAGCACTCTTGTATCTAGCTGACTGCAGCCCACTTCCAAAGCCTAGGACAGCATTCTGCTGCACTGGTGATCTACGATACGCAAAACAACATGTTTTGTTCTAATAGCTCGATGTTAATACTTTCCTTCTTTCTATATGCTACTGCAGAGTTCTAAACAGTTAACATGATTTCTTTAAAAGATCGTGCTTAGTCACTGAGTCCTGTGAGACTCTTTGTGACCCCACGGACTGTAGCCCGCCAGGCTCCTCTGACCATGGGGATTCTCCAGGCGAGAATACTGGACTGGGTTGCCCGCCTCCAGAGGATCTTCGCCACTCAGGGATCAAACCCAGATCTCCCTGGGTTTGCACTGCAGAAGGGTTCTTTACTGACTGAGCCACCAGGGAATTACATTCATCATTTATTTATAGCAAAGAGATCACGGTTTCTCATTAGGATAGATATAAAAATTTTACAAGGGAGTTTAAAGAAAAACATTAAGTAGGTTACAGTTCTTGGAGGTACTGGCAGGATGCCCATCAATAACAAGTCAGAGAAACATCAGGGCATGGAATTACCACCCTCTGTGAGTTAATGGACATGAGGCGGTCCACAGCGCCACCTAGTGGCACATTAGTGCATCACAGGCCTTAGCAGCACCAACTGGCCAAGGGAAAGTGCAAGTGAAGTTGCTCAGTTGTACCCCATGGACTGTAGCCCACCAGGCTCCTCTGTCCATGGAATTGTCCAGGCAAGAGTACTGGAGTGGGTTGCCATTTATAGGCTCGGGTCAAAAGATCTCTGGTAGCTGGGAGAGGTAGAGAGGACGCTCCATCTGTAAACTGGAGTCAAGACCTTTCTCATGAATCCTTCAAAAGGAATTAGTGGTGTCGCATGCAAAAAGCGGAGCCTCTTTATACCAGGCCTGCTCAACAATGAGCAGTCTTCCTTCACCACTGAGACTTGGTCTGACCTTTGCAGACACAGATGAAATCTTCAAGATAGGCAGTCCCTTCCTCTCCTGTGCCCCTGGGACTTTGTATAAAGTCCACAGTTCCTTTAGACTCCCTGGAGAAGGCGATGGCACCCCACTCCAGTACTCTTGCCTGAAAAATCCCATGGACGGAGGAGCCTGGTAGGCTACAGTCCATGGGGTCGCCAAGAGTCGAACACGACTGAGCGACTTCACTTCCTTTAGACTTAGTTTACCCCCATTCTGGTCCCTTCCTCAGGAGCAAGGACCAGGGCTCATCCACTTTTGTGGCTGGGGCCATGCACAGTTCTAGATACAATGGCCCAGTCCCCTTCAGTTCAGTTCAGTTCAGTTCAGTCGCTCAGTCGTGTCCGACTCTTTGCGACCCCGTGGACTGTAACCTACTAGGCTTCTCCGTCCGTGGGATTCTCCAGGCAAGAATACTGGAGTGGATTGCCATTTCCTTCTCCAGGGGATCTTCCCGACCCAGGGATCGAACCTGGGTCTCCCGCATTAGAGGCAGACGCTTTAACCTCTGTGAAAGCAGTAGATCTATCAAGGCCCAAGGGAGGATCAAGGTCATGTTCGTTTCTTTGTAAGCAGGCCTCTTCTGCCCCACCCCCAGCCCCCAGTTCATACTTCCCCATCTTGCCTGAGGGAATAGCACAGCAAGGCCACACCCAGGGGAGCTCCTGCCTGCCAGGGCCAAGGCTTTGCCCACATTTGAGCCCTCCTCAGGGCCTAGCACATTGTGTGGGCATGCAGTTTGGGAGATAATCAATGTCTGCTGCAAGTCTGACTGGGGATTCCCTGCCTGCCAGTGCCGGGGACACGGGTTTGGTCTCTGGTCCAGGAACATCCCACGGAGCAGCTCAGCCCGTGCACCCCAGCTACCGAAGCCCACATGCTCCAGAGCCAGGGCCCTGCAAGGACAGGAGCTATGCGACGGGAAGCTGTGCCCCGCGACTAGAGAGAAGCCCCCACTCGCCGCAACTAGAGAAGCCCCTGTGCAGCAACGAAGACTCACCGCAGCCAAAACCCGATCAGAGTAAAGAAATAAACAAACAGGTCAAAACACAGCAGTCTGTCTGGCAGAGGAACCCCAGAGGAGCAGAGGCCTCGGCGGGGTGAGGCGGACGTGGTGCCTTGACTGGGGTCTCAGGCCTCCCACCACGTGGCTCATGCCCTCCCTCCAGGGGCCCAAAGGGACACCTGGGACACGAGGGAGCCCCGACAGGCAGCCTCACACTGTTCTGGAGCAGAGGTGAACGCAAATCAGTAAGAGTTGGACAAGCCTTTGTTCCAGAGGGTGGGGGTGGCGCTCAACTTCCAGGACAGCCCTGTGTCCTGCGCTGGCTGGTGGGTATGTGCAGCGCCCCGGCCAAATGGCCTGCATGTGAACATGTCTCCATCACGACTGCTTATCCTCCCTGAGCCTCAGTTTCTTCAGCTGCATGCGGGCCTGCATGCTCAGTCGCTTCATTCGTGTCTGACTCTCTGTGATTCCACGGACTGTGTAGCCCAACAGGCTCTTCTGTCCATGGGATCTCCCAGGCAAAAATACTGGAGTGGGTTGCCAGTTCCTTCTCCAAGGCAACATTTGAACCCAGGGATCAAACCTGCGCCTCTTATGTGTCCTTCATGGACAGGCATGTTCTTTACCACTAGCACCACCTGGGAAGCCCCTTCAGCTGTATAACAGAGTTAATAAAGTACCTGTCTGTTGTGGGTTGAACTGTGTCTCCCAGAAAGACACTGTGATCCCTTGGTACCTGCGGGTGTGACTTTATTTGGAAACAGGGTCTTGGCGGATGGAATCAAGTTCACATGAGGTCTGACCAGGCTGGGGTGGGCCCTAAACCAAATGATGGGTGTTCTTGCAAGAAAACATGTAAAGACCTGGGACACAGACACAGAGAGGAGAAGCCATGTGCATTGGAGGCAGATGCAGCCACAAGCCAAGGGTTGCCGGTTGTCACCAGAAGCCGGGAGAGAGGCCTGAACAGATTCTCCCTGGTCTCCAGGAGAAGCCAGCCCTGCCACACCTCGATTTGGGATTGCTGGCCTCCAGGCCTTTGCTCCTGCTCTCTCCCCAGGCAAGGAGGACCCAGCTTCGCCCTTCCTTGCTAATCGTCCTCATTTGTCTTTTGCGTTGAAGGCAAGGACTGTATCTTAAACTTCTCTGTATAACATGCCTGGCAAAAAGGGTATTCTATCATGATACGGCTTCCCAGATGGTGCAGAGGCACAGAATCCACCTGCCAACACAGGAGACATAAGAGATGCAGATTTGATCCCTGGGTCGGGAAGGTCCCCTGGAGAAAGAAATGGCAACCCACTCCAGTATTCCTGCGTGGAAAATTCCAAGGACAGAGGAGCCTGGCAGGCTGCAGTCCACAGGATCACAAAGAGTCGGACATGACTGAGTGAGCACACACAAACTATAAAAAACATACAATTTAGCATTTTAGTAATTTTTAAGAACACTCAGTGGCCTAAGTACACTCACATTTTACAACACGAGGCTTCTTTTTTGATGTGCTGAAAATGTTCTCAGATTGACACTGGTAAGGGTTGGACAACTGAATATACCAAGTCACTGAATTGTACACTTTAAATGGGTGAATCGTACGATACTGAATACATGAAGTAAATACATCTCAATAAAGCCATGATTAAAAAAAAAAGAAAATGCACACACAGTGGACTGAATTTCACTTCCTGTATTATGCTTTTCTGGCACTTTTATAATAAGCATATATAACGTCTGTAAGCAGAGAAACTATGAAGATTCTCTAAATTTTTCTCGAATGTTCTAAATTTCTCTGTAAATGTTTCTCAGGGGCTGACTGGTCTCCAGAGTCCTCTTGGCTCATGATACTTTGGTTCCCCTCCGAGCCCCTCGAGGGCTGACAGGCTCCCTGGATCAACCACTGGGTGCTCCCTGGATCAACCACTGGGTGCTCCCTGGATCAACCACTGGGTGCTCCCAATAACGATGCCGGCTCCCTCTGCTCCCCTCTGAAAATGTGAGCAGCGGTGATTCCTCCACTGTGTACAGCCTCCAGCCTCCTCAGTGGAAAGAGCAGTGGGAAAGACCAGCCCCCGCCTAAACCATCTCTCTTTCAAAGAGTGAGGAGAAAAAACAGCACCAGCTAGTCCCATCTGCTATGTCCCCAGCTGACAACAATGGGACTTGCCCCTGCCCAGAGAAAAAGAAACCTTTCACCTCATGACTCACCATCAAGGCTGAGTCAAGTCAAGGTGGAGAGTCCGGCTCCACGCACACCAGCCTGGCTTCTGGCCTTTACAATCTCAACATCAAAACAAGTAATCCACAGAGAACCAAAAGCTGTTGGAAGATTCATTTTTTAGGAAATTCCATTTTATCACTCAGTAAGACAAATGAGCTGCCAAGGCAGGAATGGTGTATGTATCTTTTGTTCTCCGTGGTACCCTCAGCACCAGGCATGGTGCTTAGCACATTGCTGGCTCTCCAATATTTATGTAACTATTTCTTTAGCAAATGTTTTCTTTGGAAATACAGGTCCACAGGAAGTTGCAGAGATAAACAGAGAGGCCCTCTTCACTTTTCATCCAGTTTCCCTCAATGGCAATATCAGGGTGCTTAATTAGAGGACAATATCTGAACCACGAAACCAACCTTTGTGTGATCCATAGAGCTCATTCAGATCTTACCAGGTTTATACTAGCTCTCGTGCGTATCAATGTGCGTTTGTAGAGAACTATGCAATTTTATCCCATGTGTAAATCCCAGCTGCCTGTAATCACTACCTCAATCAAGGTATTTCATATCACATCCACCCCAACCCTTGGCAACCACAGTCTGTTGTCTATCTCTGTGATTACATGATTGAACGTCATATAAATGGAGTCATACAGGACATATTCTTTGGGACTGGCTTTTCCCATTCTGCTTCATTTCCTCAAGGGTCATCCAAGTTATTGAGTGAATCAATACCCGGTTCCTTTTTAGTGCTGAGTAGTAACCTGCGGTCTAGGTGTACCTTGGTCATTCACCCACTGAAGGACATCTGGGAATTTCTGGTCTTTAGTGATTATGCACAAAGCTGCTGTGGAACTTTTAGGTCCATGTTTCTGCATGAAAATATACTTTCCTTTCTCTGGGATATATGCCCCAAGGTGCATTTGCTGGGTCACATGGTAAGGCCATCCTTTGTTTTTCAATGGAAGGGCCGAACTGCTCTCCAGAGTGGCTGTACCATTTTACATTCCTACCAGCTATGTAGCAGCGATGCAGCTTCTTCCTCCATCCTTGCCAGCTGGGTGTGGTCACTGTTTTTTATCTTGGCCATTCTGCTAGGTATAGAGTGTTATTTCATTGTGGCTTTAATTTGCATTTCAAAAAAAGGTTGAATGCGCTTTCATGTGTACATCCGCTTTGCTCAAATGTCTATTCATGTCTTTTCCTGTTTTCTAATTGGACAGTTTTTTAAATGTTGGATTTTTTAAAAAACCGTTTTATTAAGATATCATTCACACACCACACAACTCACCAATTTAAAGTGCACGATAGTATATTCACAGATTTGTGCAAACATCACCACAATCAATTTTAGTACATTTTCATTATCCCCCCAAAGAAATGCAATACCCATCAGCAGTCACTTTCCATTCCTCCCTCTTCCTAGCTTCTGGAAACCACTCATCTACTTCCTGTCCCTATGGATTTGCCTATTTTGGACTTTGTGTATAAACGGAGTCATACAATGTGTGGTCCTGCGGGTCTGGCTTCTTTCATTTAGCATCATGATTTCAATGTTTGTCCACGTAGCAGGAGTCAGCATCAGCACTTCACTACTCTTTTTTTTTAAAGTTAACTTTTACTGGAGTATAGTTGGTTCCCAGGTGGCGCTAGTGGTAAAGAATCCACCTGCTAACGCAGGAGATGCAAGAGACTGGGGTTCAATCCCTGGTTGGGGAAGATCCCCTGGAGTAGGAAATGGCAACCCACTCCAGCATTCTTGCCTGGAAAATTCCATGGGCAGAAACACCTGGCAGGCTACAGTTCACGGGGCCACAAAGAGTTGGGACACGACTGAGCGCCTGGGCACCTACAGTTGATTTACAATGTTGTGTTAGTTTCTGCTGTACGTAAATACAAAACCCACTCTTTTCTGGATTCTCTCCCATATGGGTCATCATAGAGTACTGAGTGGCACTGCCCGTGCTACCAGTGGCACTTTACGGCTCTTTGGGTCTGAACAGTATTCTCTTAGATGGATATACCACATTCTGTTTATCCATTCATCACTGACAGATATTTGGGTTGCTTCCACTCCTTGGTACAAATAAAACTGCTCTGTATTGTGTACAAATTTTTACGTGGACATATATTTGCATATCTTGAGTGTATGCCTAGAAGTGGAATTGCTAGATCCTACAGTAACTAACAGAGAAGGCAATGGCAACTCACTTGCCTGGAAAATCCCATGGATGGAGGAGCCTAGTGGGCTGCAGTCCATGAGGTCGCTAAGAGTGGGACACAACTGAGCAACTTCACTTTCACTTTCATGCACTGGAGAAGGAAATGGCAACCCACTCCAGTGTTCTTGCCTTGAGAACCCCAGGGACAGGAGAGCCTGGTGGGCTGCCGTCTCTGGGGTCGCACAGGGTTGGACACGACTGAAGTGACTTAGCAGCAACAGTAACTCTATGGGCTTCCCCAGTGGCTCAGCGGCAAAGAATCTGCCTGCAATGCAGGAACCACAGGAGACGTGGGTTCCATCCCTGGGTCAGGAAGATCCCCTGGAGGAGGAAATGGCAACCCACTCCAGTATTCGTGCCTAGAAAAGTCCATGGACAGAGAAGCCTGGCAGGCTACAGTCCACATGTTTGTAAAGAGCCAGACACAACTGACACACACACAGCACGCACAGTAACTCTACATGCTTAAGAAACTGGTGGAGTGCTTTTCAAAGCAACTGCACCACTTAACATTTCCACTCGCAATGTTTAAGCTTCTCCACAGGCGTTCATTCCCTGGTGGTCCAGTGGTTAAGAACCCACCTGCCAATGCAGGGGACATAGATTCTATCCCTGGTCCAGGAAGGTTCCACACGGCTCAGGGCAACTAAGCCTGTATGCCACAACTACGGAGCCCCTGAGCTGCAACTACTGAAACCCACACACCCTAGAGTGTGCTCTGCAACAAGAGAAGCATTGCAATGAGAAGCCCACGAACTTCAACTAGAGAGTAGCCCCCACTTGTTGCAACCACAGAAGGCCCGTGAGCAGCAATGAAGACCCGGTGCAGACAAAAATAAACACGCAATTTTTGCTTAAATTGATTTAAACAAAATTTAAAATTAAAATTTTAAGTTTATTTAAATTTTAAAAATAAATTAAAAAATTTTTTTAATTTAAAAATTTTAAAAAATGAATTTAAATTTAAAAAATAAATTTCTCCACAGCTTTGCTAGTACTTTGTCTGTTACTGATTAGAATCATCTTAGCGGGTGTGAAATGGTATCTCACTGTTTTTGTTTTTAAGTTATTTTGTATTGGGGTATATAGCTGATTAATAATGTGATAGTTTCAGGTGAACAGAGAAGGGGACTCAGCCATACATATACACGTATCCCTCACTGTGATTTTGATTTGCATTTCTGCAAGGATTAATGACATCAAGCATATTTTCATGGATTTATTGGCTATTTGCATATATAATTTGGAAAAATGTCTATTCAGGTCTTTTGCTCATTTTTATTTGGGTTACTTGTTTTTTATTGTTGAGCTTTGAGAGTTCTTTATCTGATCTAGATACAAAGCCTTTGTCAGATGTGTGATTTGCAAATATTTTCTCCCAGTTGTAACTTGTCTTTTCATCCTTGAACAGGGTCTTTCAAATATTTGAGTGGGAAAAAAAAAATGAATACTGCCCAAATTTGTGAAAGAGTAGGCATTCATATCAGTTCAGTTCAGTTCAGTTCAGTCGCTCAGTCGTGTCCGACTCTTTGCGACCCCATGAATCGCAGCACGCCAGGCCCCCCTGTTCATCACCATCTCTCGGAGTTCACTCAGACTCACATCCATCGAGTCAGTGATGCCATCCAGCCATCTCATCCTCGGTCGTCCTCTTCTTCTCCTGCCCCCAATCCCTCCCAGCATCAGAGTCTTTTCCAATGAGTCAACTCTTCACATGAGGTGGCCAAAGTATTGGAGTTTCAGCTTTAGCATCATTCCTTCCAAAGAAATCTCAGGGTTGATCTCCTTCAGAATGGACTGGTTGGATCTCCTTGCAGTCCAAGGGACTCTCAAGAGTCTTCTCCAACACCACAGTTCAAAAGCATCAATTCTTCGGTGATCAGCCTTCTTCACAGTCCAACTCTCACATCCATACATGACCACAGGAAAAACCATAGCCTTGACTAGACGGACCTTAGTCGGCAAAGTAATGTCTCTGCTTTTGAAAATGCTATCTAGGTTGGACATAACTTTTCTTCCAAGGAGTAAGCGTCTTCTAATTTCATGGCTGCAGTCACCATCAGCAGTGATTTTGGAGCCTAAAAAAATAAAGTCTGGCACTGTTTCCACTGTTTCCCCATCTATTTCCCATGAAGTGATGGGACCAGATGCCATGATCTTCGTTTTCTGAAT
>SJYT01043942.1:198276-214428 GCA_006410635.1 Cephalophus harveyi | reverse complement strand
AGTTACATATTTTTCAAACCAATATTTATAGAAATTTTACCATGTATAGTTGAATCTATGTGCAGTAATTTTATTTCACTTGTTATTTATTCTGATCTAATATAGAATAATTTGCACACATGTATCTTTAAATAACTAATACTACTATGAAATATGCAAAAGTTTTAATTCTTCAGTTATTAACCATATACCTGAAACAATTTTTCAATATAGACTAAATAGATTTTAAATAATTACAAGTCAGTACCTTCTTTTATTTTTATTGGTGTATAGTTGCTTTACAATGTTGTGTTGGTTTCTGCTGTACAACGAAGTGAATCAGCTATAAGTATATATATATTGCCTCCCTCTTGGGTATCCCTCCCACCGTCCCATCCCCCTCCTCAAGGTCACCACAGAGCACCAGCTGAGCATTCTGTGCTTTATAGCAGCTTCCCACTAACTATCTGTTTCACACATGGTCAGTGTATATATTTCATTCCCAATCTCCCCCAGCTCACCACAACTCCCACTCCCTATCCACACATCCATTCTCTATGTCTGCATCTCTATTCCTGCCCTGCAAATAGGTTCCTCTGTACCATTTATCTAGATTCCATGTAAGCATTCATACATGATATGTTTTTCTCTTTCTTTATGTCACTGCATTCTTACACAAGAACTATTATAGATTTTTAAGACTGGAAGAAACTTTAGCATAGTTAAGTAGTTTTAGCAGGATATTGAATTCATTTGCCTAAGGAAAACAAAAATTGGAATGCATTGTGGCTCAGAGGTTAAAGCGTCTGCCTCCAATGCGGGAGACCCGGGTTCGATCCCTGAGTCGGGAAGATCCCCTGGAGAAGGAAATGGCAATCCACTCCAGTATTCTTGCCTGGAGAATCCCACGGACGGAGAAGCCTAGTAGGCTACAGTCCACGGAGTCGCAAAGAGTCGGACACGACTGAGCGACTTCACCTTCAAGGAAAACAAAAATTGCCCCCCTGGTGTGTAATGACCATTCATCCCATCATTAGTGGGTGTTATGAGATCTGTGCTGTGCTGTGCTATAGTTGCGCAGTCATGTCCAACTCATTGTGACCCCATGGACTGTAGCCCACCAGGCCCTCTGTCCATGGGGATTCTCCAGGCAAGAATACTGGAGTGTGTTGCCGCAACCTCCTCCAAGGAATCTTCCCAACCCAGGGGTCAAACCCAGATCTCCTGCAATGCAAGCAGATTATCTACTTTCTGAGTCACCAGGGAAGCCCTTTACCAGGTCTATTAGAGCTCAAACTAGATATCAAGGATTAACACATCCAAAGAAGGAAACTTATGGAAATGAGGCGGGAAATCCACGGATACCAATTCTCCTGCAAGCACTATCCGAGAAAAGGAAACAGTCATCCCCTTTGCAGGCCACCCTAGTCAAATGCCTTTGAGTTTTCTGATCCTTTTGGAAAGAGCATTCTCAAGAGTCTATAATGTAACGTCACATGGCCTGGCCTTGAAATTTTTTTTTTTAAGTATCTTTTTCTTCTCTGTGCATGCATCCTCAAAATAAAAGACTTGCTACTTCTTAAGTATTATTGCCTAGTGATGTAATAGTAAATATGGAAATAATACAGAGCAACTGTAGTCAATATTATTATTGTCCCAAAATATGTGCTATCTCTTCCAGTTAGAGGTTGTATAATAACAACCCTACCATTGCCACAGGATCTCCAGAACCTCCTGTGGAATTATAAGCCCTCCTCCCTATTGTTTTGATCGATAGCAGTGGAGCAAATGTGACACATTCCACATCTGAGCAGAGTCCTTAAGAAATATCATGCATTTCTGCCTGTTCTCATGCTCTTTTTCCTTCCCATATAAATGAGCATATCTTGGAAAGTGACAGCTCCCTCAGCCTGGATGCTATAACAGGAAGACAAGAGGAATAGGGCTGCAGCCAATTCATAACAGTGAACTCCTAACATGAGCAAGAAATACAGCGCTGCTTTGTAGGTTGCTGAGATTCAGGGCCTGTGTGTCAATGTAGCCTAATAAGCAAAAACTGACAACTAAGAGCTACTGCAGATCCTTCAGCAAGGAAAGGTACAGAGGGTCTTCATCTTTTATCATTTCTACTGAAAGGCAGGCAGAGGCACAGAGTTTTACATCATGGTTTGTTTTCTAGGAGAGGGACATGCTGCTGTTGCTGCTAAGTCGCTTCAGTCGTGTCTGACTCTGTGTGACTCCATAGACGGCAGCCCACCAGGCTCCCCTGTCCCTGGGATTCTCCAGGCAAGAATACTGGAGTAGGTTCGATCCCTGAGTCGGGAAGATCCCCTGGAGAAGGAAATGGCAATCCACTCCAGTATTCTTGCCTGGAGAATCCCACGGACGGAGAAGCCTAGTAGGCTACAGTCCACGGAGTCGCAAAGAGTCGGACACGACTGAGCGACTTCACCTTCAAGGAAAACAAAAATTGCCCCCCTGGTGTGTAATGACCATTCATCCCATCATTAGTGGGTGTTATGAGATCTGTGCTGTGCTGTGCTATAGTTGCGCAGTCATGTCCAACTCATTGTGACCCCATGGACTGTAGCCCACCAGGCCCTCTGTCCATGGGGATTCTCCAGGCAAGAATACTGGAGTGTGTTGCCGCAACCTCCTCCAAGGAATCTTCCCAACCCAGGGGTCAAACCCAGATCTCCTGCAATGCAAGCAGATTATCTACTTTCTGAGTCACCAGGGAAGCCCTTTACCAGGTCTATTAGAGCTCAAACTAGATATCAAGGATTAACACATCCAAAGAAGGAAACTTATGGAAATGAGGCGGGAAATCCACGGATACCAATTCTCCTGCAAGCACTATCCGAGAAAAGGAAACAGTCATCCCCTTTGCAGGCCACCCTAGTCAAATGCCTTTGAGTTTTCTGATCCTTTTGGAAAGAGCATTCTCAAGAGTCTATAATGTAACGTCACATGGCCTGGCCTTGAAATTTTTTTTTTTAAGTATCTTTTTCTTCTCTGTGCATGCATCCTCAAAATAAAAGACTTGCTACTTCTTAAGTATTATTGCCTAGTGATGTAATAGTAAATATGGAAATAATACAGAGCAACTGTAGTCAATATTATTATTGTCCCAAAATATGTGCTATCTCTTCCAGTTAGAGGTTGTATAATAACAACCCTACCATTGCCACAGGATCTCCAGAACCTCCTGTGGAATTATAAGCCCTCCTCCCTATTGTTTTGATCGATAGCAGTGGAGCAAATGTGACACATTCCACATCTGAGCAGAGTCCTTAAGAAATATCATGCATTTCTGCCTGTTCTCATGCTCTTTTTCCTTCCCATATAAATGAGCATATCTTGGAAAGTGACAGCTCCCTCAGCCTGGATGCTATAACAGGAAGACAAGAGGAATAGGGCTGCAGCCAATTCATAACAGTGAACTCCTAACATGAGCAAGAAATACAGCGCTGCTTTGTAGGTTGCTGAGATTCAGGGCCTGTGTGTCAATGTAGCCTAATAAGCAAAAACTGACAACTAAGAGCTACTGCAGATCCTTCAGCAAGGAAAGGTACAGAGGGTCTTCATCTTTTATCATTTCTACTGAAAGGCAGGCAGAGGCACAGAGTTTTACATCATGGTTTGTTTTCTAGGAGAGGGACATGCTGCTGTTGCTGCTAAGTCGCTTCAGTCGTGTCTGACTCTGTGTGACTCCATAGACGGCAGCCCACCAGGCTCCCCTGTCCCTGGGATTCTCCAGGCAAGAATACTGGAGTGGGTTGCCATTTCCTTCATAACTGTATACAAATTTAGAACAGCAAAAATGAAAGCATGGTAAAGAAGCTTTAATCATCAGAAAAGAGCAAGATGTTCAGTGAGGCAGACTTTAGGGTCCATCCATTTGTTTGGAAGAGTTGCCTTAAAATTTGAGATGCATCATGAGGATTGTGGGGTCCAGAGATAGCAGAATGTGGGTAAAAGCTGCTCCTGTTTGGAGAAGGGGCCATAGTTTCCAGCTGGCTCATTGTCCAGGCAACTTAGAATGAGATCCCAAGGTCACTGTCAGACAATCCTGCATGTTATGCCAAAGGAGGCCAGAAAGATAAGTAGGAACAAATTCCCAAAAAGCAATTTTCACTATATCTTGAAGAAAATGGAGAATCAATAAAGGATTTTAAGCAGGTGGGTAATACAACCTGATTTGTATTTCAGAAAGTTAACCTAGCAGGAAGGTAGAGGATGATTTGAATCAGAGAGAAACTGTAGATAGAGAGATTAATTAGGAAAGTAATTTCACAGCTAAGAAGACATGTTAAATACATGAAATATGGGAGTGATTCATTCAGTGACAACCACAAATCCATACTATACCCCACAAAGGTACTTCCTTCTCGAGAATTTCCCTGCTTTGTAGTTTTAATCTCTTCTTAGTTCCTGTGACATTGGGTCAACAATTCAAATTGCACACACAGTTTCTTAAAAGTTTTTGGTCTTTGTTGTCCATCTGCTATTGCAGATTGAAAATGTCCACCGACATTGAGGACAGTTTCTGTGTCCTCCAGAGCATCTGGCAAAAATCATTTCACGGGAAGAGGTTTCTCATGTCTTTACTAAGTAAAGGAATACAAAACATCATAGGGCCTATTTGTAAATGTGGATCCCAGAGTCACATCAAATGTTTATGAAATTAATGTGTCTTGTAAATGCACCCAGCAGCCGGACTTGAAGTTTAGGGTTGTGGGAGTTGAGATCCAGCCTGAATGCTAACCCATAACCCATGCAACCAACAGAAAAAATGCCTTTAATAAGTCATAGGAGGGACTTCCCTGGTGGTCCAGTGTTAAGAATCTGCCAGCCAATGCAGGGGACACAGGTTCAGATCCTGGTCTGGGAAGATTTCACATATCTCAGGGCAACTAAGCCTGTGTACCACAGCCATTGAAACCCCAGTGCCCTAGACCGTGTGCTCCACAACAAGAGAAGCCACCACTAAGAAAAGCCCCCACTCGCCACAACTAGAGAAAACTCACACATAGCAAAGGAAACCAGTGCAGCTAAAAATAAAAATAAATAATTTTTTAAAAATAATAATCCTGATTAAAAAAATAAGTCATATGAAAGCAATGACTGGGGACAGCTTTGAATAGGCAAGAAAAAAAAAAAAAAAAAAAACTTAAAAAATAGACCAAATAGTTATTTTTCCAAAGACAAGATTGTATTTTTAAGGGGACAGGAGTTAAAGACAATATGGAAAATGGTCTTCCACTGTTCTTATAGTTTTCATACATTTTATTGAATAAACACTTTATGCTTTTCAACCTGTAATAAACTTTTTGGTCAATCTCGGAAAACTTGGAATGACTGCCTTTGCTAATTTTGACCAGCTTAATATGTATGTCTTTGGTAGATGGATTTCTAGAATTGCTCACACATTCTGTTTTATTTTTTTTTTTTCATCTTTTTTTGTCTGATGCTTGAGAAGCCCTGAGGATTTTTTTCAAGGATTAACTATTCCAAATCATTTATGTTTTTTGACAAAATATTACCAGTGTATATTGTTAGACTGCCAGAACCCTACATTCATTAAATTATTGCTGCCACAAAAATTTGCATGTTTGACAAATTGAATATAAAGAACTATTCAATTTTGTCTCAATTATATTAAAACACCATATGTTCAATAATAATAACAGTGATGAAAATGATAGCTGTAGGAATAGTGTGTTGATATTTCTGTTTCTCTTGCCAGAAATGTTTCCAGTTAAACCAATGGTATATGGTCAACTATAAATGAATTTTTAACAAAAGTGTCAGTTACAAAGTAAAAAAGGTTTTTTTGGCCATTACCATTATTATGTATTTTTAGGACATATCTTCAATATGTATTTAATAGCTTCCATTTTCTAAATAGTAAAATTTAGGAGGGGAATTAACATCGAAAGATTAGTAGGTGCTTCCCTTTTTAGGAATATTCCAGAAAAAATAATGTTTGAATTTCAGAGAAAACCAAAGGACCTAGACATGCTGGGTAAATATGTATGATTATTTGTTTGTTTATATAAATGCATCACTGAGTATGCAAAAATGAAGGGAAATCCCCAGAGGTCAAAGGTGAAGAAGGGAGTGAAAACAGAAACATCAATAACACTGGACAGCTTCTCTGGCAGGTGTTTATATTGCTAGTGTATCAATTTGCAAGGTAAGATGCGTGCCTATAAACCCTGAGAAATTAGCACATAAGACTGGGGACTTTCAGCAAAGCATTAAACTATTTAATACATTTAATAAAATATTTTTTTAGTTCTAATTTCAGAACATTTGATATATTAGTAGCACACACATAGAATTAGAAATAAATAGTGCATCACTTGGGAGTGAATCTCAGATATTCTTTACAGATGAGAATATAGCTTGGAAACCACAAACACAGGGGTTTTGGTTGCCAAGGAAAAGAAAAAATGCCCTGGCCTTGTTTTGACACTGTTAAAGAGATACACTAATGGAAAAAAAAGAAAAAAGAAAAAGGATAAGAATAAAATCTGTCCACTAGCACAAAGTAAAAATAGTAAAAGCTTAGCTACATCAGATAACGAGATATAGAAAAAGCTAGATGGATATAACTGACTAGATAATCAAGAAAGAAAAGAAAGAATAAATAGATAACAAAAAATCAGATGTCAGAAATGAATTTGAATATATCAGTAAATCAGTAAATATAACAGATGAACTTCTCCAGTTGACAGACTAAAAGCTTAGCTAAAATACCAAATTGAGGCACTTGCCTTTCATAACAGGCTCATACAAAACATTAGACAGGAAAATGTGAAAATTAAGTGATAAAAATTGCATACAAGCGCTAATGATAATAACAATGACATAGCCTTTTCAAAGTAAATCAAACAGACATTTTGCCAAAAAACAGTATTGGGTTAAAAAACAATATACTGTGATAAATTATTCACCACGAACACATCATCATTGTATATGTGCATGTGTCTAATAATATTTATATAGCAAAAACTAACACATATAGAAGAAAATGTTAAAACATTATTACGATTGTGAGCAAAATGAAACAAGTTTCTCAGTAACTAATGAATCAAGCAAATTTTTTAAATTGCCAGAACAGAGAAGACTTTAATATACAATTAGTTTTCTTTTTTTTTATTTTTTATTATTTATTATTTTTTTTGCATAGGAAAATCATTTTATTTATTTATTTATTAATTTTTTAATTTTTACTTTATTATACTTTACAATACTGTATTGGTTTTGCCATACATTGACATGAATCCACCATGGGTGTATACGAGCTCCCAATCCTGAATCCCCCTCCCACATCCCACCCCATATCCTCTCTCTGGATCATCCCCGTGCACCAGCCCCAAGCATCCTGTATCCTGTATCGAACATAGGCTGGTGCTTTGTTCTTACATGATAATATACATGTTTCAATGCCATTCTCCCAATTCATCCCACCCTCTCCCTCTCCCACAGAGTCCAAAAGTCCATTCTATACATCTGTGTCTCTTTTGCTGTCTCGCATACAGGGTCATCATTGCCATCTTTCTAAATTCCATATATATGTGTCAGTATACTGTATTGGTGTTTTTCTTTCTGGCTTACTTCACTCTGTATAATAGGTTCCAGTTTCATCCATCTCATTAGAACTGATTCAAATGAATTATTTTTAATAGCTGAGTAATACTCCATTGTGTATATGTACCACAGCTTTCTTATTTAAATTCCATATATATGTGTCAGTATACTGTATTGGTGTTTTTCTTTCTGGCTTACTTCACTCTGTATAATAGGTTCCAGTTTCATCCATCTCATTAGAACTGATTCAAATGAATTATTTTTAATAGCTGAGTAATACTCCATTGTGTATATGTACCACAGCTTTCTTATCCATTCATTTGCTGATGGACATCTAGGTTGTTTCCATGTCCTGGCTATGATAAACAGTGCTGCAATGAACATTGGGGTACATGTGGCTCTTTCAATTCTGGTTTCCTCGGTGTGTATGCCCAGCAGTGGGATTGCTGGGTGGGTCAACACTTTCCAACATAAATCACAGCAGGATCCTCTATGATCCACCTCCCAGAATACTCGAAATAAAAGCAAAAATAAACAAATGGGATCTAATTAAAATTAAAAGCTTCTGCACAACAAAGGAAACTATAAACAAGGTAAAAAGACAGCCTTCTGAATGAGAGAAAACAATAACAAATGAAGCAACTGACAAACAGCTAACCTCAAAAATATACAAGCAACTCATGCAGCTCAAGTCCAGAAAAATAAACCACCCAATCAAAAAATGGGCCAAAGAACTAAACAGACATTTCTCCAAAGAAGACATATGGATGGCTAACACATGAAAAGATGCTCAACATCACTCATTATCAGAGAAATGCAAATCAAGACCACAATGAGGTACCATTTCACACCTGACAATGACAGGTGTGATTATGACATACTTATGACAATTAATCTTCATTTCTGTACCTGTCAGGTGATCTTTGTTGGTAATTATAGCTCCCTTCTTTAACTATCCATTGTGTATTCCCTTTACCTTCAAAAAGTACCTCACTAGTTGTGGTTCTTTTCCTGGCAGGTTGAATTGAAACTTTATTCCTGAAGGGTCTGTACCACTAGTAGTCCTGCTTGGATTAGGGTGTGCTTTTCCACTGACATTAACACAGGACATGGTAACACCCAGATATATACTATCCAGAAGTACTCTTTCTTCCCTCTATTGTGAAATAACAGTTTTATTTCCCCCTTGGCAGTTAGGATCAACCCCTCAACCAACACCAAATCCCCCTTCTCTGACAGTTGATTTACAGGCGTGAAGACTCCAAAGTGGCTGAAGGCATCTTTAACTTCTAGTTCAGTGAAATCATTGTTGTGTCTCCTTGTGGAAGCATCTCTCTGAAACTAAGGTCTCTAGACTAGCAGAGCATAAAGCAATGGGAACAGGAAGCAGATATTTTGCTAGTGGGTCACTAGGCGTAATAGTAGGTGATGTTACTCTCATTTTCATCTTTTGATACCTGAATGGGCCCATGAATCATGGCTATCAGGCAAAATATACTGAGTGCTTCTTCAGAGTTTACACAGTCTTCTGGGAACCTTGTCCCACCCTTGAAATGTTCTGCTGTCTAACTGGCACTGTAACTGTGTTTAAAAGTCCATTCCTCTGTTCTATCAAAACAACACTTCAAGATGACTGGGAACATGGAAACATCAGTCAATTCCATGAGTATCAGTACACTGTCAACTGCTTTTCCTGTGAATGAGTTCCTTGATCAGAAGCAATATTGCATGGAATACAGGGACAGAGAAGGCATCCTTTAAGTGTGTAAATGGTTGTTTTTGACAGAAGCATTTCATACAGGGAGGGTATATCAGGATCCAGAGTAAGTGTATATCCCAGTAAGGACAAAATGCTACCCCTTCTGTAATAGAGGCTCTCCAGTATAATCCACCTTCCACCAGGTAGCTAGCTGACCATCCCAGAAATGGCTGCATTTCCGGGGCTCAGCTTTGGTCTCCACTGCCAGCAGACTGGTCACTCAGCAGTAGATGAAGCCAGGTCAGCCTCAGTGAGTAGAAGACCATGCTGATGAGCCCATGCAGAACCTCCATTCCTGGCACTCTGTCACTTTGTTCAGGAGTCCCTCATATGATGACAGAAAGGGCTGCAGAAGGAGGCTGACTGCATTCTCATAACTGGTGTAAGCATAGCCTTTTATTTTATTTTGTTGCCCTCACTTCATCCCTGATCCATATTCCCTTTCTACTCTATGTAACATTTCTTTTAATGTGTTTCATATCCTTAGATATACTGTTTTTGTTAATACATAGTGCCGTTTTGTGTGCATGCTTTTCATTTGCATAAATAATATTGGACAATAGTTTAGATTCTGTTTATATTTCTGACTTTTGAGAGATAAGAGAATTTAGTGCCAAGGTCAAGTAACTTTCCCAGGATTCCATAGTCTACATATTTATACCTAAAATTCAAACCAAAATGCATTTAACTCTGAAAGCCCTTGCTATTTGCAATATGCCATACTATTTCCATTGATTCCCAGTATAACCAAATCCTGGCATATGGAACAGTTGCTTTATAACTGTTTTACTACATTTAATTCTTCACCTACGTGGAAGCCAAAACTCAACTTTTGGAGGGACTTCCCTGGCAGTCCGGTAGTTAAAACTTGGCCTTCCAATGGGTACCAGTTTGATCCCTGGCTGGGGAACTAATTTTCCAGATGACTCATGGCCAAAAAATCAAAACATAAACAGAAGGAATATTGTAACAAATTCAGTAAAGACTTAAAAAGTGGTCCACATTAAAAAAAATCTAAAAATCCAACTATTTTTGAGATTGTACAAATAGATTCTACAATCTATTTGTAGATTGTAGCAACTATTTTTGAGATTTGTTCACTTACTATTTGTACTTACTCTCTACTTGCATTGCAACTTATTATGAATCTGGCTTTAACATCATAGCAATATTTTCAGGTTCCATAGTGTATTTGTTCTATAAACCTAAGTTTATAAAATTTGGAAATTTTATCATATGGATGAAGAACTAGATGAAATACATGTCTGAATGATAAAGGATGATATAAAACTAAGTCTGTTCCCTCACTTTAAAGAAACAGCAGGCTGGTGGATTGTTTACAGTTTATAGCAATAATTTTTTTCATGATGTTTTAGTTCTCCTTTCAGAAAATTAAAAACAGAAAACCTGTTTTTCCATAGAATTATAATTTGTAGCTTCTCAAAAGAAGGTAGATAGCTTATAAAGTTTAACTTGAAACATTTCATGGTCTGAATGTTCTCTAAACCTTAGTAAACTAAAGAAGCCATTTTTCCAGAAGAATAAGAAAGAAAAAGAAAAGGTTGCAGTCAAAACAAAGGAAACATCAACAGCAATGTGTCAGCAGTCGGCTAGCCCAGGGCTCTCTGACCTCAGCTCTCCTTTCTTGCTTTCTCATCCAATGCAGTCATTTCGTTCCTTCACAGCAGCGTGTCTCCCAGAGCGCTGGGCTATTTACTTCAATCTAAAGGTGCCAGTGATGATTTGCTGCAGGCTAGTTCACTCTTTCCTGCTGGTAGCAGCAAAGAACTTGGAGTTGGAGGTCCTGGGATAGTTAGATTGAGGTGCAGCTTGTATAAATGAGCATCCTAGCTGTAGATAATGAGGTGGAGGAGAGTGTCAGAAGGCAGGGATCATGTCAGCTGCCAGAAAATTTCAGCACTAAATGGAGAAACGGACAGTGTGTAGTCTTGGACTTAGGGTGTTTTGTTCTCTGAGAAGGTTCTGAGCACACTTGATTTCCAGGTAAGCAGTAGGCACTCTTATGTATTGTTATATTTGTTTTGTACCATAAAAAGATAGCTGTCAAGCAAGGATATTTTATGTGAAAAGTTAATTGGTTGTTTTATCCATCTGAGGTACCATCAACATGTACCAAGCTTTCAAATATAGACATTCTTATTGTGTTTAATTCTCATATACATTTTTTTTTATTTCCCTGTTCAAGCATATTATTATCAACAGTCAATAATACATTGGAAGAGTTTGCCTAAGGAGAAATTTTCCCATCTTTAATATGTTCTTTAAGTATAGTTATGCAAGATATGGGCTTCCCTGGTGGCTCAGATGGTAAAGAATCTGCTTGCAAGGTAGGTGAACCAGGTTTGATACTTGGCTTAGAAAGAGTCCATAGAGAAAGGAATGGCAACCCATTCTGGTATTCTTGCCTGGAGGATTCCATGGACAGAGGAGCCTAAAGTCAGAGATGACTGAGTGACTGACACAAATTCAAGATATATTTAGTTAATAATATAATGTCTCTCATGATAACTTCTTTTGCCCACTGGCTTAGGAAAATTTACCAAAATAACATTTACTGGTTGGGAGAATTTACCAAACAGTATCCCTTTGGGTTTGACTAATCACATCAACATGAAATAACCTTGAGTTTTTATTAAATTTTCCAGGGCAGACAAATTCCATTAGCATCTGTCAGAGTTCACTGGTTAGCATGGGCAGAAAGGTCAAGGACTTTTTGACGCTATAATTCATTTCTCCTCTATCTGATGTGCTTCAAACCACATACTCCCAATTGTGCTACCTGCAATAGTAGGTTGAAAGGTCTTGTAAGTGACAAGAATGAATAGCATAGCACATGTAAGATTGGAAAGGAAATAACAGTTCTTGAGTAATTTCTGTGAGTCAGGTACTCTGTTGGGAGATTCACATATGCTCTCTGAAAACCTGAAAAACAGTCTTACAATCAGTAAAACGCAGAGCTTTAACTGGAATCCAGATCTTCCTGACTAGTAGTCTGTGAGGGTTTCCTTCATGACTCAGATGGTAAAGAATTAAAATATCTGTCCATGATGCAGGAGACTGGGGTTCGATCTCTGGATCAAGGAAGATCCCCTGGAGAAGGGAATGGCTACCCACTGTAGTATTCTTGCCTGGAGAATCCCATGGAGAGAAGAGACTGGAGGGCTTCAGCCCATGGGGTCACAAAGGTCGAACACAGCTGAGTAACTAACACTGAAAAAGTAAATGAGGCAAATCCAGGGTCAGAAAACAGATAAGCCAGCAGAAATTAAGAAGACATATTAAAGATTAGCTAAAATTGACATAATATAAGCAAATTCATCTTTCAGTTCAGTTCAGTTCAGTCGCACAGTCGTGTCCGACTCTTTGCGACCCCATGAATCGCAGCACGCCAGGCCTCCCTGTTCATCACCATCTCCCGGAGTTCACTCAGACTCACGTCCATCGAGTCCGTGATGCCATCCAGCCATCTCATCCTCGGTCGTCCCCTTCTCCTCCTGCCCCCAATCCCTCCCAGCATCACAGTCTTTTCCAATGAGTCTACTCTTCACATGAGGTGGCCAAAGTACTGGAGTCTCAGCTTCAGCATCATTCCTTCCAAAGAAATCCCAGGGCTGATCTCCTTCAGAATGGACTGGTTGGATCTCCTTGCAGTCCAAGGGACTCACAAGAGTCTTCTCCAACACCACAGTTCAAAAGCATCAATTCCTCGGCACTCAGCCTTCTTCACAGTCCAACTCTCACATCCATACATGACCACAGGAAAAACCATAGCCTTGACTAGACGGACCTTAATTGGCAAAGTAATGTCTCTGCTTTTGAAAATGCTATCTAGGTTGGACATAACTTTTCTTCCAAGGAGTAAGCATCTTTTAATTTCATGGCTGCAGTCATCATCTGCAGTGATTTTGGAGCCCAAAAAAATAAAGTCTGACACTGTTTCCACTGTTTCCCCATCTATTTCCCATGAAGTGATGGAACCAGATTCCATGATCTTCATTTTCTGAATGTTGAGCTAAAGCTCAACAAGTCAAATTTTTCACTCTTCTCTCACTTTCATCAAGAGGCTCTTTAGATCTTCTTTGCTTTCTGCCATAAGGGTGGTGTCATCTGCATATCTGAGGTTATTGATATTTCTCTTGGCAAGACTGATTCCTGCCTGTGCCTCATCCAGCCCAGCATTTGTCATGATGTACTCTGCATATAAGTGACAGTATACAGCCTTGATGTATACTCCTTTCCCGATTTGGAACCAGTCTTTGTTCCATGTCCAGTTCTAACTTTTTCTCAGCTTCAGCATCATTCCTTCCAAAGAAATCCCAGGGCTGATCTCCTTCAGAATGGACTGGTTGGATCTCCTTGCAGTCCAAGGGACTCACAAGAGTCTTCTCCAACACCACAGTTCAAAAGCATCAATTCCTCGGCACTCAGCCTTCTTCACAGTCCAACTCTCACATCCATACATGACCACAGGAAAAACCATAGCCTTGACTAGACGGACCTTAATTGGCAAAGTAATGTCTCTGCTTTTGAAAATGCTATCTAGGTTGGACATAACTTTTCTTCCAAGGAGTAAGCATCTTTTAATTTCATGGCTGCAGTCATCATCAGCAGTGATTTTGGAGCCCAAAAAAATAAAGTCTGACACTGTTTCCACTGTTTCCCCATCTATTTCCCATGAAGTGATGGAACCAGATGCCATGATCTTCATTTTCTGAATGTTGAGCTTTAAGCCAACTTTTTCGCTCTCCTCTTTCACTTTCATCAAGGGGCTTTTTAGCTCCTCTTCACTTTCTGCCATAAGGGTGGTGTCATCTGCATATCTGAGGTGATTGATATTTCTCCCGGCAATCTTGATTCCAGCTTGTGTTTCTTCCAGCCCAGTGTTTCTCATGATGTACTCTGCATAGAAGTTAAATCAGCAGGGTGACAATATACAGCCTAGACGTACTCCTTTTCCTATTTGGAACCAGTCTGTTGTTCCATGTCCAGTTCTAACTGTTGCTTCCTGACCTGCATACAGATTTCTCAAGAGGCAGGTTAGGTGATCTGGTATTCCCATCTCTTTCAGAATTTTCCACAGTTTATTGTGATCCACACAGTCAAAGGCTTTTAAAACATTAATTAGAAATACTGGCAGGTTCAGGCCAAGCAGCTAACAGCCTGGAGATCCACCAGAACTAAGGAAAGAACATGGCCTGGCAGGAAATCTGAAAGGGTACTTTTGGCTTGAAATTTGGCAGGGAGGCAGCTTGTAATTCCAACTGTAAATAGGAGTAGGCATTTTCAGTATGTGAAAGTCGCTCAGTTGTGTCTGACTCTTTGCAGCCACATGGACTATACAGTCTATGGATTTCTCTAGGCCAGAATACTGAAGAGGGTAGCTTTTCCCTTCTCCAAGGTATCTTCCCAATCCAGGGGTCGAACGCAGGTCTCCCAAATTACAGGAGGGTTCTTGTGCCTCAGCTAGTAAAGCTGTGGTTCAGTTCAGTTCAGTCGCTCAGTCGTGTCCGACTCGTTGCGACCCCATGAATCGCAGCACGCCAGGCCTCCCTGTTCATTACCATCCCTCGGAGTTCACTCAGAATTCATGTCCATCGAGTCCGTGATGCCATCCAGCCATCTCATCCTCTGTCGTCCCCTTCTCCTCCTGCCCCCAATCCCTCCCAGCATCAGAGTCCTTTCCAATGAGTCAACTCTTCGCATGAGGTGACCGAAGTATTGGACTTTCAGCTTTAGCATCATTCCTTCCAAAGAAATCCCAGGGCTGATCTCCTTCAGAATGGACTGGTTGGATCTCCTTGTAGTCCAAGGGACTCTCAAGAGTCTTCTCCAAAACCACACTTCAAAAGCATCAATTCTTTGGCACTCAGCCTTCTTCACAGTCCAACTCTCACATCCATACATGACCACAGGAAAAACCATAGCCTTGACTAGACGGACCTTAGTCGGCAAAGAAATGTCTTTGCTTTTGAATATGCTATCTAGGTTGGTCATAAATTTTCTTCCAAGGAGTAAGCATCTTTTAATTTCATGGCTCCAGTCACCATCTGCAGTGATTTTGGAGCCCAAAAAAATAAAATCTGACACTGTTTCCACTGTTTCTCCATCTATTTCCCATGAAGTGATGGGACCAGATGTTTTGCCAAGAAAATGCACTGGTCATAGCAAACACCCTCTTCCAACAACAAAAGAGAAGACTCTACACATGGACATCACCAGACGGTCAACACTGAAATCAGATTGATTATATTCTATGCAGCCAAAGATGGAGAAGTTCTATACAGTCAACAAAAACAAGACCAGGAGCAGACTGTGGCTCAGATCATGAACTCCTTATTGCCAAATTCAGACTGAAATTGAAGAAAGTAGGGAAAACTGCTGGACCATTCAGGTATGACCTAAATCAAATTCCTTATGATTATACAGTGGAAGTGAGAAATAGATTTAAGGGCCTAGATCGGATAGATAGAGTGCCTGATGAACTATGGAATGAAGTTCATGACAATGTGCAGGAGAGAGGGATCAAGACCATCTCCATGGAAAAGAAATGAAAAAAAGCAACATGGCTGTCTGGGGAGGCCTTACAAATAGCTGTGAAGAGAAGAGAGGCAAAAAGCAAAGGAGAAAAGCAAAGATATAGGCATCTGAATGCAGAGTTCCAAAGAATAGCAAGAAGAGATAAGAAAGCCTTCCTCAGTGATCAATGCAAAGAAATAGAGGAAAACAACAGATTGGGAAAGAATAGAGATCTCTTCAAGAAAATTAGAGATACCAAGGGAATATTTCATGCAAAG
>SJYT01043942.1:161619-196335 GCA_006410635.1 Cephalophus harveyi | reverse complement strand
GCTTACTCCTTGGAAGAAAAGTTATGACCAACCTGGATAGTATTTTCAAAAGCAGAGACATTACTTTGCCGACTAAGGTCCGTCTAGTCAAGGCTATGGTTTTTCCTGTGGTCATGTATGGATGTGAGAGTTGGACTGTGAAGAAAGCTGAGCGCCAAAGAATTGATGTTTTTGAACTGTGATGTTGGAGAAGACTCTTGAGAATCCCTTGGACTGCAAAGAGTTCCAACCAGTCCATTCTGAAGGAGATCAGCCCTGGGATTTCTTTGGAAGGAATGATGCTAAAGCTGAAAGTCCAGTACTTTGGCCACCTCATGCGAAGAGTTGACTCATTGGAAAAGACTTTGATGCTGGGAGGGATTGGGGGCAGGAGGAGAAGGGGACGACCGAGGATGAGATGGCTGGATGGCATCACGGGCTCGATGGACTTGAGTCTGAGTGAACTCTGAGAGATGGTGATGGACAGGGAGGCCTGGTGTGCTGCAATCCTTGGGGTCACAGAGAGTCAGACACAACTGAGTGACTGAACTGAACTGAATCATATCAATGCAATTCACCAAGAAAAACTACTTGACTCAAAAATACAAAGCTTTAGCATTATTTTTATTGTCTTTAATATTAGAAGATGTACTCACTTTATTAATACAACTAAAAAAATGACAAGGTAGAGGTTTAAAAGGATGCCTCAAAGAAATTGAAATCAAAATTATAAATGTGTCATCAAAACATAGAAACTCTTCTAAATTATATGAATAACATTATTTATATACCTACACGTACATGCTTTAAAAAATAATTATCCTTAGTTTTATTTATATATATCACAATTTTATTGTCTTTATTTTAAGCAGTGGAAAAAAATAAAACCAGGTATGTGAAAAAAATGTATAAATGATGCAGTATTTCATCATTTGCCACCATGTTATTAATAAATCTGTTCTGAAGGTTGTCATATATAATTCCTGACTTGACTTTATTGGAGAACATGTTGTCAAGATACTAAACTTTAGCTGACATCATAAATTCCAATAGAAGAATGAAGTTTTAAGAGTTATCACGTATGGAAAAGAAATTTATTTTTCGCAAATATATCATCAGTTTCATGCCATATAAAAATGTTTATCTGCAAAAAATGAAACTTTCATCACTATTAAAAAAGACTCTATATTTCTCATGATTTATTTGTTACTTTTGTCTTCCCTCCCTTCATTAAATAATCATGGCAGTAAATCTTTAATATTCTAATATGTATTAAGCAAAAATTTAGGACAATGTGAAGCCTGTGACTCTAAAGCAATAAAATGGATCCCTCTAGAGGACATTCTTATAATTATCCTTGTTTGAAAAACGTTTTTTTCCTACATTCAGCTATCTGATATAAATACAGGCATGTATTTAAACAGAAAACAACTACAGTAGCCAGCATGTGACTGCATGATTATTTCTTTGCTGATTCACAAAAGATAACTGGTATCTAAAACTTCTCAAACAAGTTTCACATAAGATTAGAAAACAAACAAAAAAGACTAAAGTCATGGAAACAAAACAGAAAATAAAATTGCAATGGTTATTATGATCAATTTAATTATAATAATTACTAGAGTGTAAGTTTAGCATATCAACCCCATCATTTTACAGAGGAAGAACCTGCTGCCCAAGTAATTATAGTAGCAGCCATTGTGATTAAGCCATAATGTGATATTGAAAGAGTCTTCCTCATTGCTATTACTTTTACCTAATAGTCAAATGCTTTAACATAGGAGCAGTGAATCTTTTGCATGCATATTATCACAGGAAAAGCAAACTCTAAACTCTCAAAAATGATTAGATGATCTCCAAATTTATAAATAAAGATATATTATGATTGATTTCTCATCTTGTGGATTTGCATTTGCAAAACCAAAACATAAATGCTTCACAAAAAAATCACATTGATTTGTAATATCTGTTAACATGTGTCCCCTATAACTTTAGGAAATTCTTTAACTTTTAAGAAATTCTATGTATTTTTATGTTCCTCATGCACAGTGAATTTTGTGTTTTGTATATACATCTCATTTTATTCCATTTTAAGAACAGAGTCAAGAGATAACTATTCTGTGAGAGAACAAATTTATGCCTAAATCACTTCATATTGAATATAAATAGAACATATGTAAATAGAATAAGTACAGGATTAGCCAGTAAGTCTCTGGGGCTGTGAATGCCTCAGTAAAGTCAATTATTTTAAATATACAAAAAAATCATATGCCTTTTGCTTTTATTCCTTTAAATAGATTTAAGGGCTAACAGAGCTCAAAAAGCTCTCAAGATACTATGTGGTTCAGATTTCTGCACCCTGATCAAGTGTGGAAAAAAAAAAAAAAACACCCATATCAAGACCATTTTTAAAAAGTCTATTATGGTATTTAATGCATTACAGACCTATTTCACCAGTACTAGCAAAATAAATTTCCAGAAAGAGGTTTGTACTCATAGAAATCAATTTTCCCAATGTAATAAACCAGCTTATTCATGAGTACCCAATAAAACAAGCATTTCTCCCTTCCAGTAGAGCAGATGTCAACACAACATTATAAAGCAATTATACTCCAATTTAAAAATTAATTAAATGATTAAATGATTTTTAAAATGACAGATTTAAAAACTAATAAAAAATGCTACAGTCAGTTTCTTATCATTTTTATCACTTGAAGGATATCAAACCAGAACTTTGAGAATTACAAAGGACCTCATAATATCACTTCAATTCATGACAGCATAATCTCATAATACAAGTCCATTCACAAAGAACCCAGGCTAAATTTACAGAAGGTCATATAGACACTAAGTTTCCCCAGAGGGGGTAGAGGATAGGGGCTTATAACTCTGTCTAGTTCTTTTTGCCACACAGCATAGATTTTTCTGTACAATTCTCAAAATAACTTGGCATCAAAAATTCCCCAACCAGTAAAATACTTTACAAGTTCTCCATAGTCAGCAACATGAGCAACTGATTAACTCACTGATTTGTTTGAACTATTCAAAGTGGACCTGCCCAAAAGTAAATAATGAAATTGTTTTTGAGAATAAAAATATGATATTAAAGCATAACATCTTATAATTGAAAAAACACATAGCTATTCTATTTCTTCTGCTTTTATACAATCCTTTTCATGAAGTAAAGATACACATTTCTTTCAGTTTAAGTAAAAGTGTAAACAGAGAATTTATATGAGTTCATGGAGAAGGAAATGGCAACCCACTCCAGTACTCTTGCCTGGAGAATCCCATGGAGGGAGGAGCCTGGTAGGCTACTAGTCCATGGGGTCGCAAAGAGTCGGACACGACTGGGCGACTTCACTTTCACTTTCACTTTCACTTTCATAGAGCTCTGGGAAAAGTAGAAACTGTTCAAACCACAGGAAGGAACTGATCTGACCCAGAAAGAGGTCCAACTGTCTTGTAAAATGTTAGGTCAGCCAAAAATTCAAGAGAAAAACTGCCTGCACTGGTTTATTTTTAATCTCCTAGGAGAAGTAGCCTCTAGGTAAACTTACCAATTAAAATGATAACACTCATGGCAGAGAGCGAACAGGAACTAAAAGTCTCTTGATAAGGGTGAAAGAGGATAGTGAAAATGCTGGCTTAAAACTCAACATTCAAATAAACTAAGATCACAGCATCTGGTCCCATCATTTCACAGTAAATGGAAGGGAAAAAATGGAAGCAGTGACAGATTTTATTTTCTTGGGCTCCAAAATCACTGCAGACAGTGACTGCAGCCATGAAATTAAAAAACAAAAACAAAAAATGCTTGTTCTTCAGAAGAAAAGCTATGACAAACCTAGACAGCGTATTCAAAACCAGAGACATTACTTTGCCTACAAAGGGTCCCTGTAGTCAAACCTACGGTTTTTACAGTAGTCATGTGCTGATGTGAGAGTTGGACCATAAAGAAGGTTAAGTCCAAAGAACTGATGTTTTCAAACTGTGGTGTTGGAGAAGACTCTCAAGAGTCCCTCAGCCAGCAAGGAGATCAAACCAGTCAATCTTAAAGGAAATCAACTCTGAACTGGAATATTCATTGGAATAACTGATTTGAAGCTGAAGCTCAGATACCTCGTCCACCTGATGCAAAGAGCAGACTTATTGGACAGACCTAGATACTAGGAAAAGTTATGTCCAACCTAGATAGCATTTTCAAAACCAGAGACATTACTTTGCCGACTAAGGTCCATCTAGTCAAGGCTATGGTTTTTTCTGTGGTTATGTATGGATGTGAGAGTTGGACTGTGAAGAAGGCTGAGCGCCGAAGAATTGATGCTTTTGAACTGTGGTGTTGGAGAAGACTCTTGAGAGTCCCTTGGACTGCAGGGAGATCCAACCAGTCCATTCTGAAGGAGATCAACCCTGGGATTTCTTTGGAAGGAATTATGCTAAAGCTGAAACTCCAGTACTTTGGCCACCTCATGTGAAGAGTTGACTCATTGGAAAAGACTGTGATGCTGGGAGGGATTGGGGGCAGGAGGAGAAGGGGACGACCGAGCATGAGATGGCTGGATGGCATCACTGACTTGATGGACTTGAGTCTGAGTGAACTCCAAGAGATGATAATGAACAGGGAGGCCTGGTGTGCTGCGATTCATGGGGTCGCAAAGAGTCGGACACGACTGAGCGACTGAACTAAACTGAACTGAAGATACTGAGAAAGATTAAGGGCAAGAGAAGAAGGGGGCCACAGCAGATGAGATGGTTGGATGGCATCAATGACTCAATGGACATGAGTTTGAGCAAACTCCAGCCAGCGAAGGACAAGGAAGACTGGCACACTGCAGTTCATGTGATCTCGAAGAGTTGGACATGATTTAGTGACTGAACATGAACAACTATAATCACCATATAATCACCATGGAACATATTCCAATAATATTATAAAGTAATTACTCTCCAATTAAAATAGATTAAGAAATACATTCCAATATCAAACAGCAAATTTCAAAATGCAAAAATTGCATTTATTTTTGCACCAATCTAATAAATTCTATATGTTTAAATTATATGTAATATATACATATTATATATAAATTATTTATATTTGAAAAATTATAAATTGGGAAATTTTGATGAGATATCTGAAAATTTTATTCTTGAACTTGCTGAGATGGAAGACAGCCTGTCATTTGACAAAATGACAAAAGTAGTTTCACAGAGGAGTTTAAATGGAAACATTATTGGAGTGGGCTATAGAAAGAACAGGAGATAAGAAAGCAGAGAGGGGGGAAAGTAAAATATTATTTGAAGAGTTTTACTATAATTGGATTGCATGGAAATGGAGTGATGCCCAAAGGGGCATATGTGTTCAAAAAATCTGTTTTTCAAAATTTGGATGATAGAAAACAAGTACAAATACTCTTCAATGTGCTTACTTCAGAATATGAAAAAAAATCATAGAAGATTATTGCTTATTCCTTTTTTTTCCAGAATGGTGAAATTATCTGTTACATGGCTAAAATTTTATCACATTCATTCATGACATTTGCTTTTTCCTTCAACACAGAAATAACACAAGGAAGTGTTTTATTGAATACTAAGCATATTTGTGTTCTGTATATAGCTAACTTCTGGTAGCTATGGCCATCCTTGCTGCCTCCATATAAATGGTGCTTTTTTAGTGTTAATTCCAGCACACCTTTTCCAGGCTTCATCAAGGCTCACAAAGTAATTATTACCAAAGTTAAAAATGCTGTCTTCTACAGCATGGGTGTTATGTAATAAAGAAAACAGATCTCATAGAAAACATCTCTCATGTGTCTTGCATATCTGCCAGGAACTCATTCATTCTCTGCATATTAAAGATTTGCCCCACCAGCAACAGTTAGAACTGGACATAGAACTACAGACTGGTTCCAAATAGGAAAAGGAGTATGTCAAGGCTGTATATTGTCACCCTGCTTATTTAACTTCTATGCAGAGTACATCATGAGAAATGCTAGGCTGGAAGAAGCACAATCTGGAATCAAGATTGCCGGGAGAAATATCAGTAACCTCAGATACGCAGATGACACCACCCTTATGGCAGAAAGTGAAGAGGAGCTAAAAAGCCTCTTGATGAAAGTGAAAGAGGAGAGAGAAAAAGTTGGCTTAAAGCTCAAGAAAACGAAGATCATGGCATCTGGTCCCATCACTTCATGGGAAATAGATGGGGAAACAGTGGAAACAGTGTCAAACTTTATTTTGGGGTGCTCCAAAATCACTGCAGATGGGGACTGCAGCCATGAAATTAAAAGACGCTTACTCCTTGGAAGAAAAGTTATGACCAACCTGGATAGCATATTCAAAAGCAGAGACATTACTTTGCCAACAAAGATCTGTATAGTCAAGGCTATGGTTTTTCCAGTGGTCATATATGGATGTGAGAGTTGGACTATAAAGAAAGCTGAGTGCAAAAGAATTGATGCTTTTGAATTGTGGTTTGGAGAAGACTCTTGAGAGTCCCTTGGACTGCAAGGAGGTCCGACTAGTCCATTCTGAAGGAGATCAGCCCTGGGATTTCTTTGGAAAGAATGATGCTGAAGCTGAAACTCTAGTACTTTGGCCACCTCATGCTAAGAGTTGACTCATTGGAAAAGACTCTGATGCTGGGAGGGATTGGGGGCAGGAGGAGAAGGGGACGACAGAGGATGAGATGGCTGGATGGCATCACTGACTCGATGGATGTGAGTCTGAGTGAACTCTGGGTGTTGCTGATGGACAGGGAGGCCTGGAGTGCTGCGATTCATAGGGTCAGAAAGAGTTGGACACGACTGAGCGACTGAACTGAACTGAAGGCTATCTATCTGGGAGAGTAATTACTTTTATTAGTCAATGCTTTAATATAAGTTGATGTCCATCAGTGTATGCATGTGTGCTAAGGTGCTTCAGCGGTGTCTGACTTTTTGCAATACTATGGGGTCAGTAGCCTGGCAGGCTCCCCTATCCATGGGATTCTCTGGGCAAGATTACTGGATTGGGTTACTGTGCCCTTCTCCAGAGGATCTTTCCAACCCAAGGATCAAACCTGCGTCTCTTAAGTCTCCTACACTGGCAGGCGGGTTCTTTACCACCAGTGCCACTTGGGAAGCCCATGTCCATCAGTGCCATTTAACAAAATAAATGCTAACATTTGCTCCTGTTGCATTCTTTCTGAAGCTAAAGTTTATCCATAACTTTGTTTAATTTGGGGGGTAAATTGTATAATTCTTATTCAAGGACTCAAATTTTGGATCTGTCTCTGAGCTTTGAAACCAAATTCATCAATTTTCATGTAAGAAAACCATGTTTTGCACTTTTCCTTATAAAACAACTAATTTGGTGGTCTAGAGAGATCACAGTGCTTTTTTTCTGAAAATTATGTGATAGCTTCAATGATTTCATGATGTTATTTGATGAATTTCCAATAAAAGCAATGTTCCAATAGATGTAGATGGATAAATGGTCCAATAAAATCCAGTTTTCAAATATGCAGTTCTTCCTGTCAGCACTTGTTTTGACTGCTTGTTTAAATGCATCATATCAGGTTTATTTGCAGTGGATATTCAATTAATTTTGCACTTAAAATGTAATAGATTTGTATTTAAATGTTTAGTTGCAGTGCTTATGTTACAATGCCTCTCTTTATATTGATGATATAGTAAACTACCTTTTAACAATTGATCCACTTTAGTTATTCAGGAATAGAATAGATCATTATAGCAAAGTCCAAAAACTTCAAATGCAGAATGTGTAGAAAGCGTTAGCCAAAATTAACCATATTTTTGTAACTAAAATGAAATGCCACAACCCTATGAAAGTGAATGTCATTTGGTCGTGTTCAACTCTTTGCAGCCCTATGGACTATAGAGTCCACGGAATTTTCCAGGCCAGAATACTGGAGTGGGTAGCTTTTCCCTTCTCCAGGTGATCTTCCCAACCCAGGGATCAAACTCATGTCTCCCACATTGCAGGCACTATTAATTCTAGGGCTATAATAATGTTTAACATATGCAGCAAGATGTGTCTGGAGAGAATAAAGAAATATCTCTTTCAAAGTTTTGAACCACCTAGCATACATGTGTGCATACTCAGTTGTGTCCAACTCTTTGCAACCACATGGCCAGGTTTCTCTGTTCATGGAATTTTTCAGGCAAGCATACTGGAATGGGTTGCCAATTTCTACATGAGTGCTGCTAAGAAAAGCACATTGTTAGAGGTTGGAATCTCTTCCCCCACCCCAGATGTAGTTTCAGGAGAAGACTAGAATGTCAGATGTTCATTAGAGATCTTGGGATTAATACCTATGGATGAGACAGAATTAGTGGAGGCCAAAATGTGCATTCATGCTCCATTGCAATCTCAATGGATGTCCAGTTATGCTGAAAAGGAATACTGAGAATGGATTACTTGTGAACTGTGACCTCTCACATAGCACAAATGTGGCTCAAAGCTTTTGCCTGGCTTCTCCTTGCTCTAGGCCACATCACTAAAGCTGTTTCTAACACCTGTATTGAGTGTTTGCTCAAGAAAATGCAGTGTCAACAAGGCACAAAATGTACATCGTCCTTACTCAAATGCCCATACATTTTCAGCAATGTTCTACCTGTCACTTTTTTTAAATTTTTGTTTCCCAGTAGATCCCTTTTTATGGGCTTCCTTGGTAGCTCACATGCTAAAGAATCTGCCTGCCAATGCAGGATGCTGCTGCTGCTGTCAAATTGCTTCAGTCATGTCCGACTCTGTGTGACCCCAGAGACAGCAGCCCACCAGGCTCCCCTATCCCTGGGATTCTCCAGGCAAGAGTACTGGAATGGATTGCCATTGCCTTCTCCAATCCAACGCAGGATCAATTCAGTTCAGTTCAACCACTCAGTCGTGTCCGACTCTTTGCGACCCCATGAATCGCAGCACACCAGGACTCCCTGTCCATCACCAACTCCCGGAGTTCACTCAGACTCATATCCATCGAGTCTTGAGGCATCCAGTCATTTCATCATCTGTTGTCCCCTTCTCCTCCTGCCCCCAATCCCTCCCAGCATTGGAGTCTTTTCCAAGGAGTCAACTCTTCACATGAGGTGGCCAAAGTACTGGAGTTTCAGCTTTAGCATCATTCCTTCCAAAGAAATCCCAGGGTTGATCTCCTTAAGAATGGACTGGTTGGATCTCCTTGTAGTCCAAGGGACTCTCAAGAGTCTTCTCCAACACCACAGTTCAAAAAGCATCAATTCTTCAGTGTTCAGTCTCCTTCACAGTCTAACTCTCACATCCATACATGACCACTGGAAAAACCATAGCCTTGACTAGACGGATCTTTGTTGGCAAAGTAATGTCTCTGCTTTTGAATATGCTATCTAGGCTGGTCATAACTTTTCTTCCAAGGAGTAAGCGTCTTCTAATTTCATGGCTGCAGTCACCATCAGCAGTGATTTTGGAGCCCAAAAAAATAAAGTCTGACACTGTTTCCACTGTTTCCCCATCTATTTCCCATGAAGTGATGGGACCAGATGTCATGATCTTCGTTTTCTGAATGTTGAGCTTTAAGCCAACTTTTTCGCTCTCCTCTTTCACTTTCATCAAGAGGCTTTTTAGTTCCTCTTCACTTTCTGCCATAAGGGTGGTGTCATCTGCATATCTGAGGTTATTGATATTTCTCCCAGCAATCTTGATTCCAGCTTGTNGGACCAGATGTCATGATCTTCGTTTTCTGAATGTTGAGCTTTAAGCCAACTTTTTTGCTCTCCTCTTTCACTTTCATCAAGAGTTTATTGATTAACTATAGAGAATTCCATATGGAATCCTGGAGTCTGTTGATGTGGTTTTGTATTTGAAATAAAGAATGCCATATTAAATAGCAAAAAACAGAAAAAAAAATCTGCCTGTATTTACATATGAGAAATACTGAAGATTGCATAATTCAGTCCAAAAATCAGCATTCAGTTTTTCTTGGTGAAAAAATAGAAAATTCCAAATCTCTACAAAAGAAATTATCTTACAAAATTTCATACGGAAATTATAGAGCAGTTTATTTCAGGAAAGAAAAGCAGCATCATTTTCACTTATGAATTAGAAATAATTTTCCATTTCATATACAAACATTTGAGTTCATATTTTAATAATGGAAAAATAGAGAATTTCATGTATCACTTAGATTCAGATTTTCAGCAATTATAGAGAAAGGAGATTATGTTGCATGTGGGACACATGTGAGTTTGTATTTTTGTGTTTGAAATGTAAAGAATTTTTGAGTTATTGTAGCAAAAACTGCATGCAGATTTTAATCATTTGCAACAAAATGACAAATTTTATGTTGAAAATTGCACAAAGAATTTGTAAGTGCCATGGGACTCCACGTAAATATAAGGGCATAATATTCAGAGTGTAGGAATCAGCGAACTAAAATGGACTGGAATGGGTGAATTTAACTCAGATGACCATTATATCTTTGCCTTTCTTTGGAATTGGAAGGAAAACTGACCTTTTCCAGTCCTGTGGCCACTGCTGAGTTTTCGAAATTTGCTGGCATTTTGAGTGCAGCACTTTCACAGCATCATCTTTCAGGATTTGAAATAGCTCCACTGGAATTCCATCACCTCCACTAGCTTTGTTCATAGTGATGCTTCCTAAGGTCCACTTGACTTCACATTCCAAATTGTCTGGCTCTAGATGAGTGATCACACCATCGTGATTATCAGGGTCATGACGATCTTTTTTGTACAGTTCTTCTGTGCATTCTTGCCACCTCTTCTTAATATCTTCTGCTTCTGTTAAGTCCATACCATTTCTGTCCTTTATTGAGCCCATCTTGGCATGAAATGTTCCCTTAGTATCTCTAATTTTCTTGAAGAGATCTCTAGTCTTTTCCATTCTGTTGTTTGCCTCTATTTCTTTGCATTGATCGCTGAAGAAGGCTTTCTTATCTCTTCTTGCTATTCTTTGGAACTCTGCATTCAGATGCTTATATCTTTCCTTTTCTCTTTTGCTTTTCACTTCTCTTCTTTTAACAGTTATTTGTAAGGTCTCCCCAGATAGCCATTTTTCTTTTTTGCATGTCTTTTCCATGGGGATGGTCTTGATCCCTGTCTCATGTACAATGTCACAAACCTCAATCCATAGTTCATCAGGCACTCTATCTATCAGATCTAGGCCCTTAAATCTATTTCTCACTTCCACTGTATAATCACAGGGGATTTGATTTAGGTCATACCTGAATGGTCTAGTGGTTTTCCCTACTTTCTTCAATTTAAGTCTGAATTTGGCAATGAGGAGTTCATGATCTGAGCCACAGTCAGCTCCTGGTCTTGTTTTTGCTGACTGTATCGAGCTCCTCCATCTTTGGCTGCAAAGAATATAATCAATCTGATTTTGCTGACCTGGGTTCAATTCATGGGCCAGGAAGATCCCTTGGAGAAGGAAACGCAACCCACTCCATTATTCTTGCCTGGGAAATCTCATGGACTGAGGAACCTGGTGGGCTATAGTCCATGAAGTCACAAAGAGTCATACCTGACTAAGCAACTAACACTTTCTTTCAGATCCCCATTAACTTTTTGTTCCCCTTTTTCACTTCCTCTTCAGTTCAGTTCAGTTCAGTTCAGTCACTCAGTTGTGTCCGACTCTTTGCAACCCCATGAATCGTAACACGCCAAGCCTCCCTGTCCATCACCAACTTTCCTCTAGCTCCTTTTTACTCACTCTCTGTTTTATATTTAAAAATTTCAATTACCTTTTTCTTAGCTGGAATTGAATTTCATTTATACTGGATTTAATCTCCTCTAACGAGGTAGTCAATAAAATTTGTCTTGCTACCTTTAATATGTGCCTGTTGCTGTTTCTCTTTGACACCTTTCCTAGTCATTTTGAATTGGGGCAAGAAGGCCAGGACTTTATACAATCTTATTTATTGACCATTGGATGAGGGCTGTTCCTGGGACCAGGTATAATACTAAATGAGGCAGCTTTCCTCAGACATAACAGTTCCAACTCTGCCAGCAGCTAGTGGAATAAGTACCTTTGTTCTCACAATTCCTATATTCCTGTTTTCTGTGTTTAAATTTATATCAGCACCTTCTCATGCACTTCTGATTCTTCATTCACTAGTTCAGTTTTTATTCTAATAGTTAAAAAATAAATAATTCTTTTTCCCCAAATGGAATAAAAAAACCATTCCCATAAAGTTATTTCATACTGATATAAGTTGTTTATATAAGCTGTAAAGCATTTGAAATTCAGGTGACCTAAATATACTCTTGAAAACAGCAAACTGAAGTGATTGACTTCTCAAAATTTCTCCTAAGCTTCATATCTATAAAATATATATATTTTTTAATCACAGAAGAAAAAACGCCACCTGTTTCTTTTCTCTGGATGTTTTACACTTGTAAATTCAAATGGATGGTAAGTTGTGTGTTATGTATTTTTTGTACATATTATGTATTGTATTGTAATAGGTGTTTGTTATGTATTTTATCGTAATGAGTGTTTGGAGTTTTGTTCACAAACAGTTATGTGAAATCTATTGTAGTTTTCGTAACCTCTTTGCCTCAGGAAATGTAATTAATGTTTATCCCACTTTGCACACATAAAGAACCTCAAACTTGTAAGTAACCCACAAAACAAAGAAAAACACAAATAATTTCTGCACAGATAGATATATGCTTTATTTTATAACAATAGAAGCTCATTAGTTCCTAAGTTCAAACAAGTCCAAAATTCACAAACAATAGCATACTCCCCAAAAGAATCAGATATAAAAAAAGGCAGAAAATGTAAAAACACATATACAGTCAACTAGGATTCAGAGAATCCAATTTTGAGTGCCAGCGTCACCAGCACCTATTTCTGTGACGTTCAGTTCAATCTCTCAGTCATGCCCAAATCTTTGTGACCCCATGGACAGCAGCATGCCAGGCTTCCCTGTTCATCACCAACTCCCAGAGCTTGCTCAAACTTATGTCCATTGAGTCAATGATGCCATCCAACTGTCTCATCCTTTGTCATTCCCTTCTCCTCCTGCCTTCAATCTTTCCTAGCATCAGGGTCTTTTCCAATGAGTCAGTTCTTCACATCAGGTGACCAAATTCTTGGAGTTTCAGCTTCAACATTAGTCCCTCCAATGAATATTCAGGATTGATTTCCATTAGGATGGACTGGTTGCATCTCCTTGCAGTGCAAAGGACTCTCAAGAGTCTTCAACACCACAGTTCAAAAGCATCAAATCTTCGGCGCTCAGCTTTCTTTATAGTCCAACTCTCACGTATGTACATGACTACTGGAAAAACCATAGCTTTGACTAGATGGACTTTTGTTGGTAAAGCAATGTCTCTTCTTTTCAATATGCTGTCTAGGCTGGTCATACCTTTTCTTTCAAGGAGCAAGCGTCTTTTAATTTCAAGGCTGCAGTCACCACCTGCAGTGATTTTGGAGCCCCCCAAAATAAAGTCTCTCACTGTTTCTATTGTTTCCCCATCTATTTGCCATGAAGAGATGGTACCAAATGCCACGATCTTAGTTTTCTGAATGTTGAGTTTTGAGCCAACTTTTTCACTCTCCTCTTTCACTTTCATCAGGAGGCTCTTTAGTTCCTCTTTGCTTTCTGCCATAAGAGTGGTGTCATCTGCATATTTGAGGTTATTGATATTTATTTATCCCTACAATCTTGATTCCAGGTTGTGCTTCATCCAGCCTGCCATTTCTCATGATGTACTCTACATAGAAGTTAAACAAGCAGGGTGACAATATACAGCCTTGATGTACTCCTTTCCCAGTTTGGAACCTGTCTGTTGCTTCTTGACCTGCATACAGATTTCTCAGGAGGCAGGTCAGGTGGTCTGGTATTCCCACCTCTTAAAGAATTTTCCATAATTTGTTGCAATCCACACAGTCAAAGGTTTTGGCATAGTCAATAAAGCAGAAATAGATGTTTTTCTGGAACTTTCCTGCTTTCTTGATGATCCAATGGATGTTGGCAATTTGATCTCTGGTTTCTTGCCTTTTCTGAAACCAGCTTGAATATCTCGAAGTTCATGGTTCATGTACTGTTGAAGTCTGGCGTGGAGAATTTTGAGCATTACTTTGCTAGCATGTGAAATGAGTGCAAGTGTGCGGTAGTTTGAGCATTCTTTGGCATTTCTTTTCTTTGGGATTGGAATGAAAACTGACCTTTTCCAGTCCTGTGGCCACTGCTGAGTTTTCCAAATTTGCTGGCATATTGAGTGCAACACTTTCACAGCTTCGTCTTTCAGGATTTGAAATAGCTCAACTGGAATTCCATCACCTCCACTAGCTTTGTTCATAGTGATGCTTCCTCAGGTCCACTTGACTTCATATTCCAAGATGTCTGGCTCTAGGTGAGTGATCACACCATCATGGTTATATGGGTCATGACCTTGGGAAGGCAATTCTATTACTCTGAATCAATTTCTAAATCTATCCTGCCTATAATATTTTGTAATGTCAAAATAGAAATATATATAAGCATGTATTGGAAAGTGCTGTTGTAAAAATTGGTGGTATACTACAGTAGGAGTAAGACAAGCAATAATAAAAGTCATCTTTTTCTTTTAATACTTCCTAATTCCAAGTGCTGTGCATATTATATCATTTAATTCTTACAAAACCCCAGTAGAAAGATATCCTGATCTCCACAGGACAGATGAAGACACTGAGTTTGAGAGGAAGTTTGTAACTTGTCCAGGAACACTTCCCTCTAACCTCAAAGCTCATTGTCTTACCCTACTGCACAGGGCATCAAAAAGCCAATAGGCAGAGAGAATGGAGGACTGGGTGTATGGATGGTACATTCATGAAGGATATACTCATCCACCCAGTCTTCCATTCCCTCTGCCTAGTAAGAGGGAGTTCACTAAGAATTTGGGGAGTTTTGGGAAACTGAGAAAGACTGGGGAAGTCAATAGAACTCAACAGATAATGGGAACTCAGGAGATATGGGAAGACTGGTAAAAGGGTCATACAAAAACAGCTAGGCTGAGACGTCTGCCACTGAAGGATGAAGGGATAAGGAAAAACCCAACAGACGTTGACACATTTATAGGTTATGCAGGCCTCACCAAGATTAGAGAATATCAACCAGGCAGCCTCTATTTCTGCCTATAATGAGAAGGTACCTATTCTCCCCAGAGAAAGATTGTGATAAGGTCTGATGAGGTTGTCAGTTAAGGATAAAAGCCAAGGTTAAAAATAAGAGATAGAACGGACTAGAAATACGGTGAGAATTTTCCAGGCTATTCTGGAGACCATTTCCAGGCTACTTTGAGGACCATATGAGTTTGTCATATTCCCAATGCCGTAAAATTGTGTGGCTTTTCTTGAGTGTGTGTAGGATCCTGGATATAAATGTTGAACCAAGAAAGAAAAATTAGTTGAATTCATTAAAAGCATCGATCAGTAGAAATAAATTTGGTCAGAAAATGAGAATCCATTATAACCAGGAAGACACAGTGAGGACAATGATTGCCTTTCATTCCTCTGCTTCTTCTCTCCATTTAAGCCACTCCAATAATTTCTGGAAACAGAAATTACTCATTATGTTGCTTTGATAGTTGACTCATGTGAACTCCATACAAATAATCTCTCTCTGACCAGCAGCAATGGTTAGAGTGGTGCCATAGCCACCTGGGTGGTCTTAGGACAGGGGCCAGAAAAGAACAAAGCTGAAAGCCAGATCTCCCCATTGTGTAGATGTGTTCATGTTAAGAATGAGATTGTAATAATATGCTTTCAGATTTTGAAATTAATGTGCAAACAGCTGTGACCTTGTATCATTGTTACAACCCTCTGTTCCATTTGCTTTATAACAAACAATTCTGATTTTTAAAAAAGAAATAAATAAAAAGAGCTTGGTCTCAAAAACAGCTTCAGATGTGAAGGCAGGGATTAATGCACTTATTTTCAATGGAAAAATTTTTCTAAAGGCATGCCTTGCACCTCCACAGGCAGATACGCCTCCCATTTCACTCCTTACCTGTGGGTTGCCCCCCTTGTCTCCCTTTTGTGCTCTGACGGCTGCTTGGGACTTATTATTACTCTCATTGCTGTGGGGGAACTTTGATATCTTCTGCTAAAGGCAAAGTTTGTAGATGTAGTTGTGTGTTTTCTTAAATAGCATCTGCTTATGAAACAGATATTGTCTCTTTTTGCTTATGGTTAGTGCATTCTTTCAAAGAATGGGAAGAAAAAAAAAGAAAATACAGGTAAGCCTATAAAAAATAGAATCTCTCAACCCCTACCTGCATTTGCTTTTTCTGCTCTCTTGTTTCTTTTTCCATTACCCATAATGTTTATCACCACCTGATTTAACTATGATTACCTGTCTTTGTCTTTTCTCTCCTCTCTATCTTCATCTCTGTCTCTGTCTTCATCCTTCTCCAACAACCCCAGAAGGAGCTCCATTTGGTTCACTCCTATATCACAGACAACTAGAATCTCCAGCCAGAGTGGGCACTCAATAAATATTTGTTGAAAGAAAGAATGAATGAATGAATTACGAACAGGTTATAAAAATGATCAATAATCCAATGAAAGCTGAAGATTTAGTCAAAGAAAACCTGTGGTCTAAAGGTCAGAGGAGACAAGTTGAGGTCACTTTATTGTTCTGTCTCACCAGTGAAATGAAATGGCTCCAGCAATTGAATTCTGAGGTGAGCTTTGCACACGCTTTAATCCCAGCAGTCACCAGCAGGGGGTGGTAGAGACACATGTCCATGAAAGTAAATTGAACTTTTTCAGAATCTTTCCTCCAAACTGTCTGAAAATCATTTTCTACTCCAAACCTGGGCAGGGGGTAGGGGGTGGGGAGAGATCTTTGTGGGTCAAAAAAGAAAACTTTAATTGCACCTGTAGTCGTTGTCAGGGTCTTTCATGGGGAAATACTTGATGCAAATTTCAGAGTGGTTGCTCCATTATGTTACTTTCAAAAGGAAAAAAATTGGGTCATTTGCAGAGATGTGGATGGACCTAGAGAGTGTCATACAGAGTGAAGGAAGTCAGAAAGAGAAAACAAATATCATGTATTAAGACACAGTGGAATCTAGAAAAATGGTATAGATGAACTTATTTGCAAAGCAGAAATAGAGATATAGATGTTGAAAGCAAATGTATGGCTCCCAAGGAGAGGGAGAAGGGGTGGGAAGAATTGGGGGATTGGAACTGATGTATATACACTTGCTGTTCAGTCACAAGGTCCTGTCCAACTCTTTGCCACCTCATGGACTACAGCACACTAGGCCTCTCTGTCCCTCACCATTTCCCGGAGTGCACCCAAGTTTATATCCATTGAATTGGTGATGCCATCCATCATATATATCAATATATATGCTATTGATGAGAACCTATTTGTATAGCTAAGGGAACTGTGTACTCAGTGTTCTGCAGTGACCTAAATGGGAAGAAAATCCAAATATATATATATATATATATACATATATATATATATATATATACAGCTGATTCACTTGGCTGTAGAGTAGAAACTAACACACATTATAAAGCAACCATACTCCAATAGAAATTAATTTTAAAAACAGATTTCTAGTAAGAGCTACAAAGTAAACAGTTTCTGTGTTAAATCATAAATTCTAATGTCTAGCTTCATTTTATATTCGATAGTGCAAAGATTTGAATGCTCAGCGCACAAAGCCAGCACATTATTTAAAAATTCATTTTATTGTGTTATAAGCTCCGAGATGTCTCCCGGATCTGTAGACCCACTAATATGCAGGTATCTCAGAGTTCATCAGTTTTAGCCACAGTTCCGATGTAAAAACGACTTCTGCAATATCTTTATTCTGTTCCTGCTAGAAAAGCTGCAGTGACAATTCACCAAAATATAATATTTATGTTACATTTGTATCTAAATATCAATAGCACTTTTCTTCATATTAGAGTAATGAAGAAAAACCTATATTCCATAAGAGATCATTGGTTCATTGTATTCAAACGAGATCATCTAGATATTTGTTTTTCAGAAACTATATAGATGTAGTAATTTGGAAAAAGGAGTAAATACAATTAAAGATTGATAGCATGTTGGTTAAAAGCAGAAATTATTAGAGTCTAGTCACCTAGGATTTAAAATCAACTCTGCCATTGTTATATTAGGTGAGACTTAGTGGTTGTTTGAATTTGGCAGAATTCAGAAGCATCTGGAAAAGTCGGTAAAAATACAAAGGCCAGTTCAGTTTAGTTAAGTTCAGTCACTCAGTCGTGTCTGACTCTTTGTGACCCCATGAATTGCAGCATGCCAGGCCTCCCTGTCCATCACCAACTCCGGGAGTTCACCCAAACTCATGTCCATCAAGTCGGTGATGCCATCCAGCCATCTCATTCTCTGTCGTCCCTTTCTCCTCCTGCCTCCAATCCCTCCCAGCATCAGGGTCTTTTCCAATGAGTCAATTCTTTGCATGAGGTGGCCAAAGTATTGGAATTTCAGCTTTAGCATCAGTCCTTCCAAAGAACATCAAGGACTGATCTCCTTGAGAATGGATTGGTTGGATCTCCTTGCAGTCCAAGGGACTCTCAAGAGTCTTCTCCAACACCACAGTTCAAAAGTGCTCAGCTTTCTTCACAGTCCAACTTTCACATCCGTACATGACCACTGAAAAAATCATAGCCTTGACTAGATGGATCTTTGTTATCAAAGTAATGTCTCTGCTATTGAATATGTTATCTAGGTTGGTCATAACTTTTCTTCCAAGGAGTAAGCATCTTTTAATTTCATGGCTGCAGTCACCATCTGCAGTGATTTTGGAGCCCAAAAAAAATAAAGTCTGACACTGTTTCCACTGTTTCCCCATCTATTTCCCATGAAGTAATGGGACCAGATGCTATGATCTTCGTTTTGCAAATGTTGAGCTTTAAGCCAACTTTTTCGCTCCCCTCTTTCACTTTCATCAAGAGGCTTTTGAGCTCCTCTTCACTTTCTGCCATAAGGGTGGTGTCATCTGCATATCTGAGGTTATTGATATTTCTCCCGGCAATCTTGATTCCAGCTTGTGTTTCATCCAGCCCAGCGTTTTTCATGATGTAACTCTGCATAGAAGTTAAATAAACAGGGTGACAATATACAGCCTTGAGGTACTCCTTTTCTATTTGGAACCAGTCCTTTGTTTCATGTCCAGTTCTAACTGTTGCTTCCTGACCTGCATACAGGTTTATCAAGAGGCAGGTCAGGTGGTGTGGTATGCCCATCTGTCTCAGAATTTTCCACAGTTTATTGTGAGCCACACAGTCAAAGGCCTTGGCATAGTCAATAAAGCAGAAATAGATGTTTTTCTGGAACTCTCTTGCTTTTTCCATGATCCAGGGGATGTTGGCAATTTTATCTCTGGTTCCTCTGCCTTTTCTAAAACCAGCTTGAACATCAGGGAGTTCACAGTTCATGTATTACTGAAGCCTGGCTTGGAGAATTTTGAGCATTACTTTACTAGCATGTGAGATGAGTGCATTTGTGCAGTAGTTTGAGCATTCTTTGGCATTGCCTTTCTTTGGGATTGGAATGAAAACTGACATTTTCCAATCCTGTGGCCACTGCTGAGTTTTCCAAATTTGCTGGCATATTGCAGCACTTTCACAGCATCATCTTTCAGGATTTGAAATAGCTCAACTGGATTTCCATCACCTCCACTATCTTTGTTGGTAGTGATGCTTCCTAAGGCCCACTTGACTTCACATTCCAGGATGTCTGGCTTTAGGTGAGTGATCACACCATCATGATTATCTTGGTCGTGAAGATCTTTTTTGTAGAAAGGCCAGACCTTCATCTATTTCTAGAAGCCTAGACCTCATGTTCTTTAACAGTTCTCATGTGACTGTGATATACACCAAAGTTTGAGAACTATTGACCTTAGCAGTGAGACTGAATTTCCTTATCTATACTGCAAAGATGTTAATAGCACCTGCTGTTTTCATGATAGTTGAATGCTTTAATATGTCTGAATTCAGAGCCTCAGGTTGTAGATGCTTGATAAATGTTAGCTGTAATTAGCTCCCAAAGTCCTTGTTTTGTAGTCTATCTATACTGGTGTGACAGAAACATATCCTGTTCAACTTCAGTGAGATTGAGATAGTATTCCCTTCCACATACTACCTGAGTGACAGAAAATTCTGGCAAAAAAATCCAACCATATAAAAATTAAGTAGAGAAAGATGAAAAACTGTGAGACTTACTGATTTGTTTTAGAAAAGATTATGTTTTCTACATTTTATGTAAGAATAAAATGTTTGAGTTAACAGTTTTTCTTTTTCATTTTTTAAATCTAGCTTTTTAAAGCTGTCATAACAGTAAAGTCTTTATAGGTGTATATGTCTTAGGAGACTACTTTAAAATAGCTAAACTATAAACAAGGAAAACTTTATACATGTTACAGTTTATGCATAACGTAGAAAGTCTAAGGTTGCATTCTTAATAAAATCAACGTTTTCTTGTAGACTGAATACATATTAAACTTTTTAGATACATCTTACTTTTGGAACATAAAGTTGTGTCAATTAAGATTTTTTGAAGGTAGAGAGTTCAGTGGGAAACTTTTCCAATCACAACTGATGAAAAGCTTCATTTAGTCTGAGCTTTTCAGCTAATTTTGGGTCCTGACTCATCTAAAATCTATCATTTCAGTAAGACATAGATTATAAGTTTCAAAGAGAAAAATGTCAGAAAGCCACTACACAAGACAATAGAAGAAAATCACAGTTATTCTAAAGTAGTAAGTGAAAGTCTTTGCTAGCCCAATCCCCTGGGTTTCCTTGCAGTTTTCCTAGAACATGGTGAAGAATAACATGGGTTATTTTCAGTTTGGATTTGATGGCTTGATATTAAAAAAAAATCATATATAACTAACAAATATATCTTAGTCTATTAACATAATCGAGGCTTCAGTTGTATTTCAAGATTTAAACCTAGACATTTTGGGTTTTTTAGTTTTACTGACCCAATGTGCTGGACTTGAATTTTTCCTTGTGCTTAAATGATTTGTGCTGCCTAAATGCTTAAGCAACAAAATAAAAATGTATATTTCTTTCATCTTAGACAGTAATGTCCTAAAAGTCTGCTTTCTGTGGTCAAGAAGATGTCATTGTAATCAGGAGGCACATGTTCCCTCTTGGGTGTTTTCATTCTGCTTCATGGCTTTAACTGAACTATTAATATCCCCACTTAGTAAATATTGCACACACACATGTGCATACACTTGCAAACACTCAAAAATTATTCTAAGCAAAAATAGAATATGTGTCTCTGCAGCACAGTTTACCCACCATTTGCCTCAATAGGCTAATAGGCTCAAAATACTATAATCATATCTGCTTCTTCACTTATGTATATTTAGCTATCAAATGACATTACTTTTCTTGTGATATTTCTATCTTCTTTTATATTCCTAGAATCATTACCCTAAAACTATTCCCTCTCCTAGAATATTGTAAAATATTGTTAATTCGTATACATTATCATTATTTCAAGACATTCTGCTCCGAGATTACGGAACAATTTTTCTAAAACTATACAGTGTCCATGCTTAACAACTTCCAGTGTTTCCTCTAGTAAAGCTTTTGAAATTTGGGCATAATGTTCCTCTCCAACATTTTCCACGGAGAAGGCAATGGCACCCCACTCCAGTACTCTTGCCTGGAAAATCCCATGGATGGAGGAGTCTGGTGGGCTGCAGTCCATGGGGTCGCTAAGAGTTGGACACGACTGAGCGACTTCACTTTCACTTCTCACTTTCATGCATTGGAGAAGGAAATGGCAACCCACTCCAGTGTTCTTGCCTGGAGAACTCCAGGGACGGGGGAGCCTGGTGGGCTACCGTCTATGGGGTCGCACAGAGTTGGACATGACTGAAGCGACTTAGCAGCAGCCAACATTTTCCCATAAAATTTTTCCTGTTTTGCTGTATTCACTTTTCCCCAAACACAGGACAAGTATCTTTGAATCATGTTTACAAATATTATTTGACAACTGTTTTAAATTTAAACACAGACAACTCATCAAACTCTATTGTTGCCACCCTCTTTCACGGATGAGAATCTGAAGATAAACAAGGAAAAGTGACTTGCTTCCCTAGTGGCTCAGACAGTAAAGAATTTGCCTGTAATGCAGGAGACATGAGTTCAAACCCTGGGTGGGGAAGATCACTTGGAGAAGAGAGTGGCAACCCATCCCAATATTCTTGCTGGAGAATTCCATGGACAGAGGAGCATGGCGGGCTACAGTTCATGGGGTCGGAAATAGTTGGACACAACTGAGCAATTTTCGTTTTCACTTCAAAGACCCACCTGGTAGAAGGGAGCACAGCATTTCCAACTCTTGGGATTTCCTCACTTAATTTCCACTGTCATTAAGAGTATTTTCTACCATAGCTTGCAGGTTTAATTAAAGTCTTAATTCTTCCTTGAACAGCTTTTGGACCTAGGAAAAACCTCCCTACAATTGTTAAGTTGACTACTCGCTTGTATATTACACAGAAAAGAACTGACAATGTTCAATAACTCTTAGGATACCCAAAGGCCCTCTAGACAAAGGCCCTAAGTAAATCCTATCATTGATGAGGATGAGAAAGAACCAGGGTTACCTAAGGACCATTGCCACACATGATGCAGATGATTTGCATTAAGCAAAAAATACATTGGAAGGCATTAAATAGATGATGATAGCTGTATTCATCTGGGTAGGCTGCCATAACAAAATATCACAAATGGGGTGGCTTAACATAGAACTTATTTCCTTGGAGTTCTGTAGGCTGATAAGTCCAATATCAAGGCACGGTCAAAACTGGTTTCTGGGAGGGCCCTTCATTTGTAGACAGACACCTTCTTGTTCTTTCTCACATGGTCTTTTCTCTGGGAATACACTGAAAGAAAGAAAGATTTGTTGTCTCTTCTTTTTCTTATAAGGACACTAGCCCTGTTGAGTTAGGCTCCCACTCTCATGACCTCATTTAATCTTAATTACCTCCCTAAAATCATTGTTTTCAAATATGGTCACATTGAAGTTTAGGGATTCAACCTGCAAATTCTGAAAAGGTACCATTCAGGCCATAGTTTGGACAGTGTTTCATATTGCCAAGCATTTTTTAAGTTCTTTTAATGTATTAATTCTTGTGATCTTTACAATAACTCTATGAAGTAAGTGCTATCATCATAACCACTTTACACAGGAACAAACTGAGGCACCACGGGGCTTAGGCGATTTGCTTACAACTACACAGAATTCAAGTCTAAGCGGACTGTCTTCTTCATGTGCGTAATTTGTCCCTATGTTATACGGCATCATGAATCAAAGTTGACCCTTAAGACAGCTGACATGAACTCTGTCTAGAACATCACCACATCCAACGGCAACATTGCAGAGGCACACATATAATAAATGACGCCACAATGTATTTGTAGTAGATGAAGAACTGAACTCCAAGTAAAAACTCTAGGCCAATGAACATATGACAGAAGATATAGTAATTAAACTTCTTCGGATTGTCACTTGTTCAACACAGAGATTATCCCTAGAATTCTCTCCTTATTTTGAAGTTCCTTAGGGAAAGGAAACTGTACTGGTTCATCCTTCTATTGCCCAGAACCCAGCAGAGAACCTGGAACAGAGTAGTTCGTTCAGTCGCTCAGTCATGTCTGATTCTTTGTGACACCACGGACTGCAGCATGCCAGGCTTCCCTGTCCATCACCAACTCCTAGAGCTTGCTCAAACTCATGTCCATTGAGTCAGTGATGCCATCCAACCATCTCATCCCCTGTCATCCCCTTCTCCTCCTCCCTTCAATCTTTCCCAGCATCAGGATATTTTCCAATTAATCAGTTCTTTGCATCAGGTGGCCAAAGTATTGGAAAAGAGAAGGATGCTTAGTAAAAGTTTTTAAATGGAATAATCAAGGATTTATGTGATGCATATAAATGTAACAGACCTCCATATATGCATACAGATTGGAATACTGTAAATATTATTTCAAAATGAAATATTCACCTCCAAGGGATCAAATATGCTGATTTAATATACACTTCCCTTATACTCTGCAAATATTTAGAATACTTCTAAAGAAAACAAAGCAAAAAAAGCTGTCCTGGGGATATTTTTAAAACAACATAGTATAGATTTGTATAATTACTACAAACTCAGCATATTTTAATCATGAAAATACAGCAGAGCATTTGTCTAGATATACATGGCAAATAAATGCTTTTATTCTCTCTACAATTCAATAAAGCAACAGTAAAAAATGTTAAGGAAATAATCCACAAAAAGGGGAAGAGAGGAGATAGCAGCAATGCATTTCTTATAAGGCAGAGAGCAGATGATAATAATGATGCAGCAGAAGAGGAAGAAAAGGAGAAGAATCAGGAGAAGGAAGAGGAGAGGAGAGGAAAAGAAGAGGATGACCTTCATCCTAAAGTCAGTAATGGTAAAAAATCAAGAACTAAATTCAGACATTTAAAGTGAAAAAGAAAACACTTCACTATTAAAAGTAACTCAGGGGAAAAAAATCAACAATTAAAACTTTGATTGCAAAGATTTCAAAAAATCAATAGGAATTTTAGAAATACACCCATGAAAGATTCCCAAAAAATAATACAAAGTGTGGGAAAGATAAGAAAATTAGACAACAGCCCAGTTGATTTGAATAATATAAATTCCAAAAAGAGAGAGATCATAAATGAGAAAAATAAACTTCAAACAAAGAAGAACACAAAGACTGAGAGGAACTTGTTTTCATGGTGGAGAGACTAATTAATGCACACATAATGGAGGAAATAATATAACTGCATATTTTCAATTTCAGAACATTCTGGATGGGATGCTCCTAGTAGCTTCCAAAGGTTTAAAAGAAAGATTAGGAGAGACAAAAATGAAAGATCAAGAATCAGAATGCATCATATTTTTCAAAGGGCAATTAAAAAGCCAGAAAAGTAGACCAATGCCATCAACATCCAATTATTGTTTTTGTTGCTATTCAGTTGCTAATTCAGTGTCTGACTCTTTGCTACTCCGTGAACAATAGTCCACCAGTCTTCCCTGTCCTTCACTGTCTCCCAGAATTTGCTCAAACTTATGTCCATTGTGTCAAGGATATTATTTAACTATCTCATCCTCTGCCACCTTCTTCTCCTTTTGCCTTCAACCTTTCCCAGCATCAGGGTCTTTTCTAATGAGCTGCCTCTTTGCATCAGGTGGCCAAAGTATTGGAGCTTCAGCTTCAGCATTAGGTCTTCCCATGAATATTCAGAGTTGATTTCCTTTAGGACTGACTGGTTTGATCACCTTGTAGTCCAAGAGATTCAAGAGTCTTCTCCAGCACAATACAATAGCATCAGTTCTTCAGCCCTCAGTCTTCTTTATGGTCGAGCTCTCACATCCATACATGACTACTGGAAAAACCATAGCTTTAACTCTACAGACCTTTGTTGGCAAAGTGATACCTCTGTTTTTCAATATGCTGTTTAGGTTTTTCATAGCTTTTCTTCCAAGGAGCAATCGTCTTTTAATTTCATGGCTGCAGTCACCATCCTGAGTAAATTTGGTGCCCAAGAAAATAAAATCTGTCACTGCTTCCACTTTTTCACCATCTATTTGCCATAAAATGATGGGACTAGATGCCATGTTCTTAGTATTTATAATGTTAAGTTTTAAGCCAGCTTTTTCACTCTCCTCTTTTAACCTCATCAGAGGCTCTATTTCCTCTTCAGATTCTGCCATTAAAATGGGATCATCTGCATATCTGAGGTTCTTGATATTTCTTCTGGAAATCTTGATTCTAGTTTGTGAGTCATCCAGCCCAGCATTTCACATGATGTACTTTGCATAGAAGGTAAATAAGCAGGGTAACAATATACAGCCTTGTCATATTCTTTTCCCAGTTTTGAACCAGTCTATTGTTCCATAAAAAGTTCTAACTGTTGCTTCTTGACCCATACACAGGTTTACAGCTATCTGTAAAGCTTCCTCAGACAACCACTTTGCCTTCTGCATTTGTATTTCTTTGGGATGTTTTTGGTCACTTCCTCCTATACAATGTTGCAAAACTCTGTCCATAGTTCTTCAGGCACTCTGTCTACCAGATCTAATCCCTTGAATCTACTCATCACTTCTGCTGTATAATCATAAGGTATTTGATTTAGGTCACACCCAAATGGCCTAGAATATTAGGTCCATGAATCAAGGTAGATTGGATGTGGTCAAGCAGGAGATGGCAAGAGTGAATATAGACATCTTCAGTTCAGTTCAGTCACTCAGTCGTGTCCGCCTATTTGTGACCCCATGAATCACAGCACGCCAGGCCTCCCTGTCCATCACCAATTCCTGGAGTTCACTCAGACTCACGTCCATTGAGTCAGTGATGCCATCCAGCCATCTCATCCTTGGTCGTCCCCTTCTCCTCCTGCCCCCAATCCCTCCCAGCATCAGAGTCTTTTCCAATGAGTCAACTCTTTGCATGAGGTGGCCAAAGTACTGGAGTTTCAGCTTTAGCATCATTCCTTCCAAAGGAATCCCAGGGTTGATCTCCTTCAGAATGGACTGGTTGGATCTCCCTGCAGTCCAAGGGACTCTCAAGAGTCTTCTCCAACACCACAGTTCAAAAGCATCAATTCTTCGGCGCTCAGCCTTCTTCACAGTCCAACTCTCACATCCATACATGACCACAGGAAAAAACCATAGCCTTGACTAGACGGACCTTAGTCGGCAAAGTAATGTCTCTGCTTTTGAATATGCTATCTAAGGTTAGGAATCAGTGAACTAAAATGGACAGGAATGGGCAAATTTAATTCAAATAATACTTATATCTGCTACAATGGGCAAGAATCCCTTAGAAGAAATGGAGTAGCTCTCACTGTCAACAAAAGAGTCCAAAATGTAGTACTTAGGTGCAGTCTCGAAAATGACAAAATGATTTTGGTTCATTTAGAAGGCCAACCATTCAACATAAGAGTAATCCAAGACTATGCCCCAAGCACTAATGTCAAAGAAGCTGAAGTTGAATGGTTCCATGAAGACCTAGAAGACCTAATTGGACTAACATCAAAAAAGATGTCCTTTTCATTATAGGGGATTGAAATGCAAAAGTATGAAGTCAAGAGCTACCTAGAAAAATAGGCAAGTTTGCCCTTGGAGTACAAAATGGAGCAGGGAAAAGGTCAACAGAGTTTTGTCAAGAGAACACACTGGTCGTAACAAACACCATTTTCCAACAACACAAGAGACAACTCCATGGACATCACTAGATGGTGAATACTGCAATTAGATTGATTATATTCTTTGTTGCTGAAGACAGAGAAGTTCTATACAGTCAGCAAAAACAATACCTAGAGTAGACTGTGGCTCAGATCATCAGCTCCTTATTGCAAAATTTGAATGTTAGGTTATTTCAAATATGTCATTTAGAAACAATTCATCATGTGTTCAAAAAAATTTTGTTTTAATTTTAAAGAATATTTTTTACAAAGAGAAACAAGAATTTCCATTAATACATAATCTCTCTACAACCATAAAGGAAAGCAACCTCTCCCCCTCAGGCGTCTCCACAATTATAAGCTCTAAATACTCTTCAATGCACTTTTAGTAGAAAACAAGTTTATAGCATTGAAGAACTTATGAGATCTGATAACCAACAGGACCAAACTAACTTAATCTAAGATTTAAATTCTGAAGTATCCAACATTGCAAATAATAATATCCTGTCCTCTGTGTATGCATATTTATACTAGTGTTTATATTTATTTTTTATTTTCTAAATGAGTTTACATAAACTAATCCAGATCAAGCTTTACTCTGAAGATTAATTTGACCTGGTATTGTCTTTTGTTGGAATGGCATATGCAACTAACTTTATGATGTTATTTCAGACAGGGATCCATGACCCCACCTGCTCCTGGTACTTAACAACTCTCTAAACTGAGTCAAAGCTTTTTCATTTTACAGTAACAGAAAATGTAATAATACCCTGAATGCTATCAGGAGAAATTAATTTTAAGTCATTGAAGTCAAAAGAGTATTTACTGATGTAAGACATCTTTTCTGATATCTTGGAGTCTTGACCTTCATAAGCTCCAATACCAAAATGGTGAACAGGTTAGAGACAAGGTATGGATTCTTCACCATTTCAAATCACCTGCCTTATTAAGAAACATTCCTCAAATGAATGTACCTTGGAGATAAAAGTAGAGAAGAATAAGAATGTGTATGAAATGTGTAAGAATGTGTATGAAATGGGTATGAAATGCACCAAAGATAAACTGTAAAGCTAGATGCCATAATATTTTACTCAAATTAAAACTATAAATAAATATTTTATGGTTGCAATTAATCATATACTAGTACTTTATATTTCCCTTGTGGGTCATATTTTTCCAAATTAACTGAAACTTTTGCTTCAAATATACTTTTACATAGTGAAGTGTTATTAAATCTGATGGGTTTTAATAGTTGTTTCTTCCTGGCTTTATTTATGCTACTATTTGCAGTAGAATCATTATTGGAGCTATTATATTTTCATTCTTTGTTTTCCCACAGAACTTAATTCTAATGAACCAAATCACTTCTTTACTGTACATAATTCAAAGTGAATGTGTCATATTAGTCTATGATATGAATTGCTGTAATTTATTTAGTTTCATATTGCTGAATTTACTTAGCCAGTACAAATTTATAGAAAATTATGTCAAATCAAATTATCAGTTATTTTCTATTCAAGCACTTCTTGGAATTTTCTAAAACATATTTTTGTCTTTAATCCACCTGCACAGCTTTAAAAATTTTTTCTCAGGATATGTCCTCATTAATCAATTTAAATGGCAACTTTGAAACAGATGTCAAGGACATTTGCACTCTGTGTTAGCTGATCATCAACATTCCTGATTAATGGTGTGATTTTTCACAAAATCTGTATAACTTGGACAGCTGCTACTTTGGATAAAACCTTCCATTCTATCGGTTTCAGGTATACTGATAATAAAGGTTTCATATTTAAAGGACCTTTCAAAGTGGAAATGGATTAAAATCTTGACACCCTGTCCTGAATTCACTCTTATCAATAAGAGAGATTGCTTGGGACAGATGATTGCTATGCAAAAATAGCTGTTTCCATTTGCTATACATATTGTTTTATTGAGGCATATGTGAAAAAGTTAAGGCACTGGCAAAATAAAAAAACTGTTTATATTGAACTGTTGTGTATCATAATGAGGTCAGTCCTTCAGATTTCAAAAAAAGAAAAATAAATCATCATCCTGTAATAGTGAAATTTTCATATGAGGCTACAGATCTGCTGAACCTTAGAACTGCAAAAGTAACTGCTACTGTGGGCATATATAGCCCACTGGAATCAGTGTCTCCAGAAACATTTCCCAAAGAACATTAAAGAAGAAATTAATTTCAACGTTCAGAAAATGAAGATCATGGCATCTGGTCCCATCACTTCATGGGAAATACATGGGGAAACAGTGGAAACAGTGCCAGACTTTATTTTTTGGGGCTCCAAAATCACTGCTGATGGTGACTGCAGCCATGAAATTAGAAGACGCTTACTCCTTGGAAGAAAAGTTATGTCCAACCTAGATAGCATTTTCAAAAGCAGAGACATTACTTTGCCAACTAAGGTCTGTCTAGTCAAGGCTATGGTTTTTCCTGTGGTCATGTATGGATGTGAGAGTTGGACTGTGAAGAAGGCTGAGCACCGAAGAATTGATGCTTTTGAACTGTAGTGTTGGAGAAGACTCTTGAGAGTCCCTTGGACTGCAAGGAGATCCAACCAGTCCATTCTGAAGGAGATCAACCCTGGGATTCCTTTGGAAGGAATGATGCTAAAGCTGAAACTCCAGTACTTTGGCCACCTCATGCGATGAGTTGACTCATTGGAAAAGACTCTGATGCTGGGAGGGGGCAGGAGGAGAAGGGGACGACCGAGGATGAGATGGCTGGATGGCATCACTGACTCTATGGATGTGAGTCTGAGTGAGCTCCTAGAGATGGTAATGAACAGGGAGGCCTGGCGTGCTGCGATTCATGGGGTCGCAAAGAGTCGGACACGACTGAGCGACTGAACTGAACTGAATGAGTTTAGCTCATACGTGCAGCATTGCAACCATCAGTTCTACCTAACAAGAAAGGAAATTAAAGACCCTTTACTTAAGCATCTATAAGAGAAATACATTTTAACTTCATTGAGGAGTAATTGTTTAAGTATAACTGCATATATTTAAAATGTACAACATGATTTTGATACATGTACACATTGTGGAATGATGACCAGATCAAGATAATTCATCCAATCATTCTATATAGTTAACCACTCTTTCTTTCTTTTTTCTTTTCTTTTTTTGTATTGTGATAATCTCAAAGATTAATGCTCAGCAAATTTCAAGTATGTAAGAGAAACATTTTAAAATAAATCAGGAGGAAAATTCATGTTCTTGTCAATATCTACCATAGCTTGATAACATTATACAAAGCTTCTTCTTTTGGCACAACAGCAGTGGTTACTTGAAACTATATCTCACATTAATTGAAATAAAAATTGTGTTACCATAAAATATATCATCATTTTAAATTTATCTGAACCAGAGAATACACTAGTTGTGTCCAGTACCTACACCATCTTTGCTATATTCATGTAGTTAAATTCATAAAATACTTCGTATGAGTACACATTGGTCTGGGAAATGGTTGTATTCAGGACAGAAAATGTATTGATCTGCAAAGTATTCCTTCTACCCACCTCTTTGTCTTGATCATTTTTGTTCTATCAAAGTTTATTGTTGTTCAGTTGCTCAGTTGTGTCCAGCTCTTTGCAAATCCCATGGGCTGCAGCACACTAGGCTTCACTGTCCTTACCATCTCCCAGAGCTCGCTGAAACTCAAGTCCATTGAGTCAGTGATGCCATCCAACCATCTTGTTCCCTATCATTCCCTTCTCCTCCTGCCTTCAATCTTTCCCAGCATCAGGGTCTAATCTAATGAGTCAGCTCTTTGCATCAAGTGGCCAAAGTTTTGGAGCTTCAGCTTCAGCATCAGTCCTTCCAATGAATATTCAGGTCGATTTCCTTTAGGATTGACTGGTTTGCTCTCCTTGTAGTCCAAGGGACTCTCAAGAATCTTCACTAATACCACAGTTCAAAAGCACCAGTTCTTCAGCACTCAGTCTTCTTTACGGTCCAACCCTCACATCCATACATGACTACTGGAAAAATCATAGCTTATCAAAGTTTATTTGGTGCAAACGTGTGTGTGTATGTGTGTGAGTGTGTGTCTACATATAGCCAATACTTGTTTTTAAAAAAAGTTTAAGAATATTTTGAAATTTGAAGTCATATGATGGTTATGTGAGTGAACAGTATTCCTCTGGAAGTAAAATACTCTACTCACATTTAACCTTGTGAAAAACAAAACAGCTATGTATATTTCATTCAGGTAATTAAAAGTTGAAGGCCACACAGATTGACACTAAAATAATCAGAAATTTATTTTAAAGGTTAAAGCTTTTTTGTTTGTTTGTTTCTAGATAGATAAGGTTTATTGAATTAAAGTTCTTAAGACTCTCAAAAGCTAAGAAGCAAAATTGTATTTTGACAGTTAGCCTACATTTTCTATGCTAAAAGATAATTTATATTTTCAGGATTATATAATTACTAGCTTTTCTCTTACCACTCTTAACCATTAAATTAAAGAAATACAAAATAAATATTACACTTAATATCTGGTAAGTTATAATAACTATAGCATATTATTTTAGTGTTTTGCTACAGATTAATAATATTATATTTGATTTAGAAAATATATTTAAAAGTGCTTTTTTTCTATTATTTTTACTTTGCCTTCAAAACAAGACAATACATATAAGCCAATGTGTCTAAAATGGAACATATATGGGCTTCAGCTGCAAGAACTGAGGATAGGGCAAAGTGAGACTGCTTCAACAGAAGCTCCCAAAATGTCAGCCAACCAATGCAAATCTAGAAGAAGAAGTCCAGAACAAAGGGGGCTAACAAGAGTGAGGTGAGCTGGAGGTCTGGATAGGGGCACCAGACTCAGGAAAACCCTTATCCTCCAGGGAAGAAAGAACAGAAGAGCTGAGCAAATTAGTAGGACTGAAGCTTCAGGCAGCATTCAGCCCTGGCATGTGAATTATAGGTTCTAAATATAGCAAGACAACCATTGGAATTTTCCAGCTAGGGACACTCAGGTTTTGGATATACCTCCTGCCCTGACTCTGGAATTCAATTGAATTTACACATGGAATTTATTAATATCTACTGCTGGGAAGGACTGGAAAAGACAAGAACAAAGTGATGAGGTGAGATATATACGTTAGAGCCAATAATACATTTCAACAGAAAAAAAAAAAAAAAAAAGAGTAAGATTTGAGACATTGCATGGAATTCAAGAGGCCCCTGCATTAAGGAGGAACCAGATTAGGACTTCACAGATTCTTCTCTTCCCTATCTTTTACCCACTTTTGGTCAAGCAATCTGGCCACTATGAATAAAGTACAGAATTTTTTTAAAAAAAGAACATTTAAAATATTGCAAAGATATTCTTGTGATCTAGCAAATATAAATCTGATAGGCATATGTCAGAGATTGGGTAAATTGAATACAACTGGTATCAAATTTTGAGGCATGGCTCAGATGGTAAAGAATCTGCCTGGAATGCAGGAGATCTGGGCTCGACCCCTGGGTTGGGAAGATCCCCCAGGGAAGGGAATGGCTACTTACTCCAGTATTCTTGCCTGGAAAATTCCATGAGCAAGGAGCCTGCCAAGCTACTACGGAGTTGCAAAGAGTTGGACACGACTGAGTGATTAACACTTACCTCACTTCACTTCACCCTGAGGCAAGAGGTCAACTCTAGCTAGGATACCTTGACATAATTTTCCATAGAAGGTGAAATATAAGGTAAAGTTTGAAGTTTGAGAAGAAATATTGATGTTGGTAGAAATAAGAGATGTTGGTAGTAGAAGAAGGAGAAAAAGCATAATATCATATTAAAGCCTGAGAAGGTGCAGTAAGAGGAAACAAGAATAAACACAGATTACCTGTTACTACACACACATACACACAACGTTTACAACTATGGATCATATAAAAACATATTATTGTTGTCTCCTGGTAAAGATTTATTTAAAAGATTATATGACTTCTAAGATTCATATGATTATATGACTTCTTTTTCCAGTTGTCATGTAAGGATGTGAGAGTTGGACTATAAAGAAAGCTGAGCACTGAAGAATTAATACTTTTGAACTGTGGTGTTGGCAAAGACTCTTGAGAGTCCCTTGGACTGCAAGGAGATCCAACCAGTCCATCTTAAAGGAAATCAATACTGAAGGACTGATGCTGAAAATGAAACTCCAATACTTTGGCCACCTGATGCAAAGAACTGACTCATTTGAAAAGATCCTGATGCTGGGAAGATTGAGGGCGGGAGGAGAAAGGGACGACAGAGAATGAAATGGTTGGATGGCATCACCGACTCAATGGACATGAGTTTGAGTAAACTCCAGGAGTTGATGATGGACAGGGAGGCCTGGCGTGCTACAGTCCAAAGGGTTGCAAAGAGTCAGACACGACTGGGTGAATGAACTGAAGTATACTGATGACTTCTATTCAACTAACTTGGATAAAGCTTAGATTAAAACTTATATCTCCTAGCTTCACCCCTGCCCACAACTCTCATGAATCCTGTGATCCAGATTAGTCAGCTACAACCTTGAAGAAAATTTTTAAGATCTGAGAGTGGCCATCATTTTTAATCCTTCCAGGTTTCCTCTCTAGATAATTCCTCTAGAGAGTAGAACTTCCAACTGGTAGGAGATCAAACCAGTCAATCCTAAAGGAAAACAGTCCTAAATATTCACTGGAAGGACTGAATCTGAAGCTCCAATTCTTTGGCCACCTGGCACAAAGAATTGACTGATTGGAAAAGACCTTGATGCTGGGCAAGATTGAAGGAAGGAGGAGAAGCAGACAACAGATGATTAGACAGTTGGATGGCATCACTGACTCGATGGACATGAGTTTGAGAAACTCACCATCCAGGAGTTGGTGATGGACAGGGAATCCTGGCATGCTGTAGTCCATGAAGTCCAAAAATTAGACTCAAAAAATCAGACACTGAAACCACCATAACTTCATAGGCCATCATAGACAGCTTGAAGAATACTTACTAATGGACTGATGCCCTTTGTCATGTTGTCAGGTTACATGTACATGTATATATGTTATATATATATATATATATATATATATATATATGCTAGTTAACACTGCTCATTACAAAAATGACCCATGATTAGTAAATTGCTCTGGACCAGAAGAAACTATAGATGAGCTGTAACTTCTTGATGGAGATGCCTTAGTTTTAGCTTCCCTAGGTTCAGTTCAGTCGCTCAGTCGTGTCCGACTCTTTGCGACCCCATGAATCGCAGCACGCCAGGCCTCCCTGTTCATCACCATCTCTCGGAGTTCACTCAGACTCACATCCATCGAGTCAGTGATGCCATCCAGCCATCTCATCCTCGCTCGTCCCCTTCTCCTCCTGCCCCCAATCCCTCCCAGCATCAGAGTCTTATCCAATGAGTCAACTCTTCGCATCAGGTGGCCAAAGTACTGGAGTTTCAGCTTTAGCATCATTCCTTCCAAAGAAATCCCAGGGTTGATCTCCTTCAGAATGGACTGGTTGGATCTTCTTGCAGTCCAAGGGACTCTCAAGAGTC